>OX393554.1:83222288-83369788 GCA_947650365.1 Chamaelirium japonicum
AAAACTGCAAAAAAAAAATGTTTATTTGATCGACTATGCATAAAAATCAAACTCTTTGTTTAGCATGCTTCGTAATAAAAACTATTATAAAGAGAAGCTCAATTTGCTACAAAGAGAACTGATATGAAGAGAAAATCATCACAACTGAAAGCTGAAAATCATCACAGAATAAAATCCGATACCAATATGAAGCCCAATATGAAAGGAAGATAAAAAAACTAATTTCATTCGAGGTAAAATCAGTTTTTTTTAATCGAGCATGTAACTACCATATCTCTTGCCAACCCTATCGCTTGTCATGATTCAAAATCAAAACCTAAAATTATACATGGACACATATCAAGATAAGGGCAAATTGGGTAAGATTGATTGGTTTACAAAGACCTTCCTTGTACATTGTTGTGCTTGTACCTATCTCTTGATCTTGGGATCAAATATCACCGGTTTAGGTGAGGCGGTAAGCTGGACGGGAGCCGGCAGCACACTCTTGACCTCCTTCGACTCAATTCACCGCTTGCTTGTTGGATGACACTGCTTGCTTCTCCTTCTTGATGTTGTTGTAATCGGATGGAGTGGAGGACACGGGAGCCAAGTGGGGCGCCACATTGACTGTGAACATGGACATGAGCTGGTCGTTGTATACCGATTGTCATAACTTGATTGCCACGTAGACCGATTGGCAAGGGAAGCAACGGCTGCATCGAGCCCAGCACATTGAAGGAGACGATCCTGCAATAAACAGAATAAAGTCGTGTTAAAGAGGGAACCAACAAAGAAAATAAAACCTTTTAATTATATCAACCGGATTCATTAATTAAATTTAATTCAAATGCTTTACAAATGTATGGAAAATGGTATAATCTCATTAACCACACCTTGTAATTCCTTGAGAATGATGTAGAATGTTCTATTGAAATGAGAATCTGTCATTCAATTTGAGAAGGATGTTCTAACAGGGAGCAACTCTAAGTCTCAGTCAATACTTGAATTTTAATCAATTGGTCATTTGCAAGACCATTGCAAATGACACACTTAAAGAATTAAATATTGAAAGTTAGTTGCCGTAGATTCTTATAAAGTACAAAATAATTATAGATTTGGAACACACAAAAGCGCGTGATGTTCAATATGGATTCTTGATTAATGAATTACTCTTCAGCGTTCATATGAATTTATATAGGATTGTTTGGACTTTAAGAGCAATTTCAAATAGCAATTATCATTATTCACATAAAAAAAATATTAAACCTTATTTATCTAGAAAGAAAAAAAAGAGATATAACAATCTAATATCATGTTGATTGAATTTGTTCTCATATCTTAATAGGTTGATAAGAATGGTTGATAGAAATATTTGCAACTAAAAAATTACTGGGTCAAACTTGCATACTCATCAAACTAAATATATAAGAAAATGACATAAAAATATTATCAAATTATCCCTCTTTCAAGAAAAAAAAAAGGATCATTCTTCAGTGTAAGAAATTTATTCAGTCGTCAATAGCATAAGAAAATTATCAAATTAACCCTCTTTAAGAAGAAAAAAAAAAGTGGGATCGTTCTTAAGTGCAGTAATTTAAGAGTAAACGCTCATTCCACTTCTTGATTTAGGGACTAATATGAATGCTTAAAAGCATTGAGCATTGTTACTAACATTCTAGGCTCACTGTATTTTATCATCATAATATATAATGTTGATATACACAATCCATACTAACACAATTTTCTTAGATAATTGGAATAATAGATACTATTGAGTGAATAAGAAATTAGGAGATCTTACATCAAACCTTGAATTGGGAAACGAAAAAAAAGAAAATAGGCTTCTTAACCTCAAAATGTTTTCGACGTCCTCAAAATATTTTCGCCGCTCTCAAAATGTTTTTTATCTCAATGTTGGGGGTCGGATACTACGAAAAAGGAAGAAGGATACAAAATTAGTAAAAAAAAATTGACTTCACAATAAGTTCATAGTATAAAAAAAGATTTCATTAGGAAAGATGTGTGCAGAATCAAAGACAAAAAAAGATTTTCTAGGTTCAGTAATCTCTTTCTTGATACAAAAAGTGAACAAAAAAGAAAACCCAACAACTTCCAAAAGCTTAAATCAACATAACCACCAAGATTCAATATAAGCATACCTTAAAAATTTAAATCGTAAGCGAGCAGAATAAAAAATCAGATGTGCTGATGGGTTCTCAAAAAAGTTTGACTCTCCTAATTTGGCTAATACAGGTCTAAGCAAATACAACATAAAGAATTTGGGGATGGAAGTTTCATTTGATCTTAATTAAAGTTTCATAGGTGTTAGAGAAAATCCAGGTTCTAAAATCGTGTGTGGAAGCAATTTTCTTCCTATGTGAGGAACATTTTTTAACAGATATGAAGTAACCAATCTTTGTCGACTTATCTATCTTTGTTGAGTGGTTAGGAACACATGCATGTGAAAGCCAACTGGACATATTGGATCGGGTTCCTAGAGCCCAATGAAGGTAATACCAACTCTGGATACTCTTTTTTTTTTTTGAGAAACCCTGGATGTTTATGAACTTCAATTTTTTTATTGATTTTTGAAGTAAAAACTATTTAAAGTAAATGACTAACCGTAGAAGCGACGTCAACGGGTACTACTGCAAGACCACAACAGTCACAGGGCACAGCGGTTGCAGGTGTAGGCTGCGAGATGAAACAAAATAAAATTAATAAGATACCATTACAGAGTCAAAGGAACGGTTGTGATATAGACGCCAAGGAAGCAAAAAAAGAACGGTTGTGAAATGACCAAATTATGTCGTTTTTTTTTTAAGTTCCAACATAGAAATTGTCCGGAAGTTCTGAAATGGTTTCAATATAGAAATTGTCCGGAAGTTCTGAAATAGTTGACATTTGACTGATTACGCCATTCCTCTGAACAATTTCATTGAAAAATTCCAGCTTTATCAGTGAACTTCTATCTTTTTCCCCCATTTCAAATTTTTTTCTTCATAATAGACCGACATTTGGCCGGAATTGACTAAAATTTGACCGAAATCCAACAAAATTTCCATCAATATTTAACCAAATCTAGGATTCATGGCTCTAATAGATTCTTTTTAACATGATCAAGCACATCAATGCACATGGTCAAGCACGGCAATGAACATGGCCAAGCACGGCAATGCATCGGCGTAGGAGCAAATGCTCCGTGTTTGAGCCATATTTATTTTTCTAGGGAGGTGAGAATAATTTGAGGGCGGGAACAAAACATTATAGGGCGGCGACAAATTTTCAAAGGAGGTGATAATATTTTAATGATGAATAATAATTTGTAAGTGACGATAATACTTCGAGGGAGGTGACAATGTTTCAAGGGTGACAATATAAAAGTAATGGGAAGAGAATCATGTATTAGCGAAATGGAATGAAATACCTATAAATAATCAATCAGAGCATGAGTTTTTTGTTATTCCTCTATAAACCAATCAATACAACCGATTAAGACAAAAGCAAGGAATATCATCAACCAACAATATTCAACATAAAAAAATTAAACAACAGACAACTCATGCTCTGTGTGTACGGCATGGTAGAATAAACTATGCAGAGAAAATTTATAGCTTTCTTTATCTCATGTTTCTCTTACGAGCTCCGAACAATGGTATTTAGCATGGTAGAATCTGGAGAATAACCATCTTTCTCTATTTGTAAGAACAATTCATCAACCTCATGCAACAACCCTTCTTGAATAATAAGTCCATTCATCATTAGGGTATATGTGTTAGTATCTGGCATCAAGCCTTTGCTTGGAATACTATTAAAGAGATCTTTGTTCGCTTCAATTTTACCGGCTCTAAACATCCCATGAATTATGATGTTGAAGGTCTTAACCTGAGTTCATACTTTTGCAATAATAGAAATTGGAATAGATCCATAGCAAATTCTAGGTGAAAAAAAAAACCAAGGATTCTACCATTGATTGTTTGATCGCCTAATGAACATTTAGTTTCTTTCAGCAAATTCTAGGTTAAAAAAAAACCAAGGATTTTTTTTCGAGAGCAAACACATGACAGACAATGACTGTTGAAAAAACCTTATGATTTTTTTTTGGCAATCAAACAATAATTGACTGCTCAAAAGAAAACTCATGTAAAACATTCAGCAACTAAAGGATGGATTTTCAGAGATTTACAATAAAACCCAGGTAAAACACATGGTAGACAATATCTGTTAAAAAAAACCCTAGATTTTTTTGGCGAGCAAACAACCATTACTTGGGTTCAAAAGAAAACTCAAGTAAAACATTCAATAATTATTCTCTCAAATGGGATACGGTGGTGATAAAGACATCCACAGATCTCCAAAAAAAAAAAGAAAAAATTATTTAAAGAGAATAAAGAAACACCACCCTTGCACACACACACACACACACACACACACACACACACACACACACAGAGAGAGAGAGAGAGACAGAGAGAGAGAGCGAGAGAGAGAGAGAGGGGTAAACAATTACCTATGGATGTAGATCTCGCAGATGGGGCGGTGGTCGTAGGGGTTGTCGAAGGAGATCGGGGCCAAGGGGCCACGGAGGGATGCGGGGTTGATCGAAAAAGAGATAGGGGGAATCGGTTTCTCTCGATTTTGTCTACCCGAAGCCATCACCTGTAAAACCCTCATCCTCAAGAGAGAGAGAGAGAGAGAGAGAGAGAGAGAGAGATGCTTATATGGGGGCTCACCTGAGGGCTGGGCGGTGACAGGATGTGCACGGTGAGGTTGGGCTCGATCTGCGGCGCAACCAACAGGGGCAAAGCATCGGCGGGTGGCTGATGGGGGCTCGGGCGATGCTCAGGCGTCAATGGGTGGCTCTGGGTTGCAGCGGTCGGAAGCCGGGGCTGCACGGTGGTGGTTCTGTTTTCTTCTTTTTCTTTCTCTTCTCTTAGATCTGTAAAGAGGGGTGGAGTGGGTGATGGTGATTCTTTTCTTTAGAATCTGTGAAAAGCAGTGGGGATGGAGGCAATGGGTGTGTGGAAGTGGGGAGGTTGAGGGATTGTGGTGGCGATGGGGAAGGGGATAGGAGGACGGTTGTCGGGAGGCACGGATCTAGGAGGTCAGCGTCGATTGAGGGTCGGGCGGTGCGGATCGTGGTGGTCGGCAGGGCTTTACCGCACACCGGAGGGTGATTAGATACCTCCGAGCACATACCCACAACAGGCCCGCAGACCAGAGAATGGGAGAAGAAGAGGAGCGAGGAAGATCGGAGGTGCTGCGGGAGGCTTTCTTCACTTTCCATATGGGGGGGAGGGAGGGGGCTCTCTTGCAGCATCGAAGGGGGGGGGGGCACTCTCTTGCAGCAACGAAGGGAGGGGGTGCGATTTTCCGAGGGAGGCTCGCGATTTCCTAAGGAGGAGCGGGCGGCTCTCTCTCTCTCTTCTCATCTCAACCTGTGCCGATTTCACAAAACCCTTTCCCTCCGTCCGATTATCTCTCTCTTCTCTTCCCTCCATCCGATTGTCTCTCCCTCACAAAACCCTTTCCCTCCATCTGAAGTAAATGAGAGAAAATAATAATTATTTAAGGAGAGAGAAAGGGGGGAGAGAAAGGGTGATGATCCTAGCCATTGGATTCAAATTTAAAAGGTAGGAAGAAGGGAAGTAAAACAGGAGGGAGATTTGAATTCAAAATTTAGAAACGGATGAATGTGATCGAGTCTCCCTGTTTATCCCTCTCCTCTGCATAAATCTTAGCCGTTGCTTTGTCTCAGTTCATTTGTCCCCCCCCCCCCCACAACCGTCGTCCCTTATTTTATATATATAATATATATATATATATATATATATATATATATATATATATATATATATATATATATATATATATATATATATATATATATATATATATAATTAATCCCTCAAATGCGATCATGTTGGTGCGACCCTGATGAGTAACATATGCACTGGGAACACTGCAACATATGTAGCTGAGCATAGCAACATGCGGATATTAGCGTGTAGGCACTGCCCAACCGCCTAGTACAACATATAGATGTTAGCAAGCAAACGTATGTTAGCTGTGATGCATGCACCGCCAAAACATTGCATCACAGCTGTACAAATTAAATCGGATGACTCATAGTACTCGGATCGCACTATATATATATATATATATATATATATATATATATATATATATATATATATATATATATATATATAGAGAGAGAGAGAGAGAGAGAGAGAGAGAAAACGGGAGGTGAGCTGTCAGCATATTTTGATATTTAGGCTGCTCGGACACAGGTGTTTGCTCTGCCGTTTGATGAAAATGCTGTACTTGTAGCCGTTGGATGCAGAGACATGTTGGTGAATCACAGTTGTTTACAGCTGTTAACATTTTTTATGCAGCATCTCTCTCTCTCTCTTTCGTTTGATTCCTGCACACTCGACCCCTCCGGCATCGAACACATCGCCGATCGCAGCACACTCGACCCCTCCAGCACCGAACACATCGCCGATCACAGCACACACGACCCCTCCGGCGCCGAAGACATCACCGTCAATTACCGATCGCAGCACCCTCCGGTAGGGGTGCGATCGAACGAGCCTCAGGCGCCGATTGCAGTACACTCCGGTGCCGATCGAACCCCCCTCCGGCGCAAGGGTGCCTGCCGGAGGGGCCGAGTACGATCACCGGTCAGGGCCCTTGGGGTTACCCGACGGGGGGCTGCCAGAAGGGGGACGGGGGGCTGCCCGAGGGGGGACGGGGTTGCCGGAGGAGGGGCTGCCGGAGGGGGACGGGGGGTTACCGGATGGGGTCGGTTGCTGCCGGAGGGGGATGAGGCTGGCCGGGGGGAAAGCTTCACTGCGCCACTGGAGATCGAGAGGGAGTGCGAAAGAGAGGGAGAGAGAGAGGGTTGGGAGAGGGGAGAGGTCGGGTCCAGCTGTCATACAACTGTTATTAAATTTTTTTTTTTTATAAATCATAATCAGTTGATGAATGAATGGTTGAGATTTAGCCACATGGCTGGCAGCCTATTTTTAAATTAGGCTGTCAGCCCATATCCCGTATTCTATATATATATATATATATATATATATATATATATATATATATATATATATATATATATATATATATATATATATATATATATATATATATATATATATATATATATATATATATATAGGGGCATGCTATGATGCGGCATGCGGTACGTGCGGCACCGCACCGCAGCCGTCTGATGCACGCGCTGCGTGCATCGCATGCACGCAGCGGTGCATCAGACGGCATGCGGTAGGTGTCGCACTTACCGCATGCCGCATTCTAGCATTTCTCTCTCTCTCTCTCTCTCTCTCTCTATATATATATATATATATATATATATATATATATATATATATATATATATATATATATATATATATATATATATATATATATATATATATATATATATATATATATATATATATATATATATATATATATATATATATATATATATATATATATATATATATATATATAGTGCGATCCGAGCACTATGGGTCATCCGATTTAATTTATACAACTGTGATGCAATGTTTTGGTATAGTGCCGCACTTACCGCATGCCACATGCTTAGGTGTAGTGCCGCACTTACCGCATGCCGCATTATAGCATCTCTCTCTCTCTCTCTCTCTCTATAATATATATATATATATATATATATATATATATATATATATATATATATATATATATATATATATATATATATATATATATATATATATATATATATATATATATATATATACTAGTAATGCCCGTGCTTGTCGGCATGCATATTCGGCGAGGGAGTGACAAAATTTTGAGGGTGTAATAAAATTTTGAAGGAGAAGGCTATTTTGAATGTGATATC
This sequence comes from Chamaelirium japonicum, assembly GCA_947650365.1. Lineage (NCBI taxonomy): Eukaryota > Viridiplantae > Streptophyta > Magnoliopsida > Liliales > Melanthiaceae > Chamaelirium > Chamaelirium japonicum. Next base: position 83,230,171 of record OX393554.1, read on the forward strand.
AAAACATTTTGAGATCGGCAATAATATTTCAAGAGAGTTAACAATATTTCAAATATGATAACAATATTTCGAGAGTCTTATGTATTCGGCACTCAAATACGGCAATGAAATTGGTTCGGCAACGTCCATAATTGACGGGGGCATTCATGTTCGACTGTGAAGTCCATTATACTTGACGAAAATAGTCTAATTCGTCGGCGAGCAACGCTTGTCATTTTTTAAAATTTATTTTTTTTAATAAATTCACACATATCAATTTTTGATTGAACGGGTGTTACATCAATGGTGCAGATGTCTCACTTAGCCAGAGGCGCCATCCAGATCAAACTGGAGAATGATCACCTCACATCTCCCTGTGGTTAGCTGTGGACATCAAAAAAAGAATATAAGAAATAGAGAAAAACCAACAAAGAAGTATGGTAGAGAAGGGGAAAAAAAAAAGAAACAAAAACATAAAAAGGTATTAGATAAACCTTGAAGTGGGTGCTCAATTTTGTATACAAACTTAATATGTTTGTGAGACCAAATCTTCAATCTGATTGATAAAAATTCGACAACAAAAATTCAGCAAAGGACAAAAAAACGGTAAATCTGACAACTTCTTTCATTATAAAAAATACAAACAAAATCAGAATTTTACCCAATAGCAAAACAACCATTAAGAATTGAATTATGATTACCTATAGCTGATGAAAATGGATGACTTTGACACCTCGTGTATCACACCAAAACAATGAATGAAGGAGCAATAGTGGGCAAAAATCCGTAGCAGTCTACAGTTTATCTTCTCGATTATAGCAGTCTGCAGTTCATCTTCTCGAACTCCTTATACGTTAAAATTGGTTTATGGACTTTGGTCAGGAGCTTGAGAGAACAAAGAGCTGCGACGAGATTTGGGGAGGGAGGGCAGGTCTATCAAGCTAGGGATTTAGGGAGGGCTTTGGGGCTTGCAGTTTGCGGGGGTGTGATTGGATTTTGGAAGGGAGGGGAGATCGTGTGATCGGGGTGAGAATTGGGCTTGGGTTGTAGAATTTGGGAGGGCAGGGTTGTGATCAGAGGCTGTGATTGATTTGGGTCTTATGGTTAAATCTGATTGACAAACAAAACCAAACTCTTTCATAATCAACATATATTTAAAAGAAATTAGATACATGAAATCTGATTGAAGGAATTTCAGATAAATGAAAAAAAAAAGAACGAAGGAAAGAAGAATAATAAAATAAATCTCACTGCAACAATAGCCCCTTCGCATCTAAATCTCCTTTGTTACAACAATATGCCACAAATATACAGTTTTTGAAGACATAATAAAAGCTGAAGGAACCAGTTATATAGAAATATGACAACAACAAAAGCCTTCGAGAATAACGGGTTTCATACATTGGTAAAGAGCAGTCTCTCTCTTTCTCTTATATATTTATCTAAATAAATTTTTGTGCAATAGCCCCTCCAAAGAAAGTCTGCAGTACTCTTCAGATATGCATATGACCCACATTTCTAATGCTTAACAAAAAAAACCCCACATATTTCTAAATTGAGACATTTACCATCTCAACCCGAAAATTAGTTGAAACTCTAAGCAAATCTCTGCATACTGCATTTAAAGTAGATCATGGAGGGAGAGAGAGAGAGATACAGATTGGGAGAAGCAAAAGCAGAGGACTCACCCATCTTTGATACTTTGTTGTTTGGTTAAGTAGTTTCCAGCATGGACGATAGATCCAACTGGCTGCACATATTGATTTCGTCCATTAGGCATGTGCAAGGCACCCGTGACAGCAATTTCGGATCACAACCCATTTTCAGCAATTTTAAAAAAAAAACCTTAAAAAAAGAAAAAAAAATATGTTAGGGAGAGAGAGAAAGAGAGATCTGGCATTATGAAGCACTCAATTAATCAAGATCTCAATCAGGATCTGGATGCAGATGCATGTCCCTATTTCAAAAAAAAAAAAACATGTTAGAGAAGGAGGGAGAGGGATGCAAATCCTTCAGATCTTGATCGGGATTGGGATGCAAACAACATCGTGATGCAGATCTGATCACAACCCATCTTCAACAATTTTGGATCACAATCCATCTTCAGCAATTTCAAAAGAAAAAAAACTTCAAAAAAGAAAAAAAAATTGTTAGAGAGAGAGAGATCTGGCATTGGGAAGCACTCAATCAAGATCTCAATCAGGATCTGGATGCAGATGCATGTCCCATTTTCAAAAAAAAAAAAAAATGTTCGCGAAGGAGGGAGAGGGATGCAAATCTTTCAGCCCTTGATCGGGATTGAGATGCAAACAACATCGTGATGCAGATTTGATCACAACCCATCTTCAGCAATTTCAGGAAAAAAATAACTTCAAACAAGAAAACAAAAATCTGTTAGAGAGAGAGATCTGGCATTGGGAAGCACTCAATCAAGATCTCAATAAGGATCTAGATGCAGATGCATGTCCTTTTTCAAAAAAAAAAGGTTAGAGAAGGAGGGAGAGGGATGCAAATCCTTCAGCCCTTGATCGGGATTGGGATGCAAACAACAACATGATGCAGATCTGATCACAACCGGATCACAACCCATCTTCAGCAATTTCAGAAGAAAAAAAACTTGAAAAAAGAAAAAAAAAATGTTAGGGAGAGAGAGAGACGCAGGATTTGGTAGAGAGCTGAGAGGGCGCGGGATGAGGGGTTAGATTGAGAGAGAGAGAGAGAGAGAGAGAGAGAGAGAGAGAGAGAGAGAGAGAGAGAGAGAGAGAGAGAGAGGGAGAGATGGGGCTCGAAGGGATCTGTTACCAGATTGAGAGTGTTGAGAGAGAAAAAGAGGCGAGAGAGAGAGAGAGAGAGAGCGCCCGCAGGCCCTTCGATCTCCCCGTTCGATCGTCCCTCAAATCCAGACGTCGTTCGATCGCCCCCCAAAATCCCACAGGCCCTTCGATGGCGAACCTTTGATCACCCCTCAATCCTGCAGATCATTCGCATCATACGATCGCCCCTCAGATCCCGTGGGATTTGGGGGGTGAGGGGGCGCGATCAGTGGGAGGAATAAAGGGGTGCAGATGAGGATAGGGGTGATCAGCAATTAGAGGGGACTGCGTTCGCAGGATCATGTGATTGAGAGTGGGTTAGAGAGAGACGATCACAACCGTTCTTTGTACCCCCCACAAAACTGTAGCTTATTATAATATATATATATATATATATATATATATATATATATATATATATATATATATATAAATCCAAATTTTATAGAGAGAGACGATCACCAAATTTTATCAAATTCCATAACTTCTTGGGGGGTCAAAGTACCCGCAGCTCACTTTCCCCCCCGGCAGCCCACAGCTCATTGTAACAGCCCTCTCTCTCTCTCTCTCTCTCTCTCTCTCTCTCTCTCTCTCTATATATATATATATATATATATATATATATATATATATATATATATATCTATATAATAAGCTACAGTTTTGTGGGGGGTACAAAGAACGGTCGTGATCTGTCTTTGAGGGGGAGATAGAAAAGAGGGGCTAAGATAAGCTGATGTAAGGGTGAGTGCGATTCATCTGGGTAGGGGAGAACGGTTGAGATTGCATGGAATTAAGATAGAGGGTTGAAATTGGTAAATGAAAAAATAAATAAGGGAAGGACTCGATTGTAAAGAAAAAAGAAGTTAGAACTGTTTGGAGGTCTTTTATGTAAAAAATATAGCTGCCATCTATATACGTGGTCCCCTTCCCCATAATTGCTTTCCGATTCAGTTTTAATTGCATTTATAGTTACATTACAAAAAAAAACCGAAAAGATGATCACAGCCGTCGGTTTTTGTCCGCGTGATTAAATTGCCCCCGATCCAACTGCCCATTCCTCTCTCCTCTCTCTCTCTCTCTCTCTGTTTCTCTTGATCACCCCTTGCGCCGCTCTCCTATCCTCTGTCACGCCTCTCTCTCTCTCTCTCTCTCTGTTGTGATAGCTTGGGCCGAAAGAAAAAAAAAACCAAAGAAAGAAGTTCGGAGGGATAGAGATGTGCGATCCGGTCAGATGAGTTTACACGAACGGCTATAGAGAGAGAAATGGAAGCTGATCGGGTATATGGATGGTTAGGATCCGATTTAGAAAGAGATGAAAGATATGGAAAGAGAGAGATTATCGGACTAGAGATAGAAAGTAGGAAACGGGAGATCTAGAGAGAGATAATCTCGAGTAGGAGAAAGAAGATCGGTTGAGAGGTGAGACGTTCGGTTGAGAGAGAGGAGCTCTGATGGGATCCGGTTTTAGAGAGAGAAAGGAGAGAGAAGCGGAAGAGAAGAGGTGAGTCCCGGGCGGCTGTGATCGCATGGGTTTGGGTTGCTAAGTGGGGCGGTTAGAGAGAGAAAAACAAGGAGAAGAGAGAGAAGATAGGGCTCTGATCGGGTAAGGAAGAGAGAGGCTGGGCACTAGGTTTGGACGGTTTTGATGGGTTGGGCGGTTGGGATTCAAGGTCGCATGCATGGGTATCACAGCTTGGGTTTGTGGCACGGGACGGCTGTGATCATGTGGGAGTGAGAGAGTGTGCTGGGTGTATCACAGCTTGGGTGTATCGGTAAACATGCATGCATTGTTATTGCATGGAAGGGATTGGCGATCAGACGGCTGCAATCGCTTTGGGTTTGTGGCAGGTGATGGCTGCATGCATGAGGTTGTAAGGGATGCTAGAGACGGCTGCATGCGATCGGACGGTTGTGATGAATGAAAATAAAAGGGTAATAGAGATGAGCGGCTGCATGGGTTTTAAAGGGAGAGATGCATGGATGGGATCATGGATCGGACGGCTGTGATCAATGGGGGAGGAGGTGTGAAGTGGGTTTCCATGCATGGCTATAAGGGATGGTTTGGTGCACACAGGTTGGGTTGATGTGAGGGAAAAGAATGGCTGCGATGAGGTCTGTATGGGAGTGCTGGACGTCATGGAACTAGGGGGTTTGGGGGCACGTGGGAAACTTGGTTACCATCATCCGAATCAACTCCATCATTGCTCATTTGCATTCGTGTAGTCATCTTCTGGTTCGAGCCAAGCGCTGCATCGACTTAATAAAATCTTCTCTCAACTGAATCATCACAATCATCTGTCTCTTGGATGTTCTTTAGAGATAGCCTTTGAACGAGCTGTACAGTCTCCATCAAATCGCCGCGAGAATATCCACGGCTTGGTCATGAAATTCTTGAGCTGACTGCATCGAAAACCGGATCGATTCCCTGAAAGACACACATGAAATGACGCTTATCAGGTTTAAACACGATTATCGATAAAAGGATAATTTAGACTTTCGGGCTCTATATTTTTCATGCATGCAATGTATGAGAGCGAACCAATATACCGTTAGGTTCATATAAAAGTCAATTATGTAGTAATGCAAAGAGAATCATGCAGTTTACGTGTATTATGAAAGTTTTACGTAACAAACTGATGATATATGCTTGAGAATAATCGGATAATTTGTATAAAGTGGTCGCTCAACACTCTCCTGTAGCTATGCAACCCTCTCTCTCTCCTCAAGTCGTCAGCAGCACCACCGAAGGGGAGCGGTGAGCGGATCCCCCTCCTGTAATCTGCACCTCCAGATCCGGCCCTCGCGCAACCCTCCATCCCGGCGACCTCCTCCAGATCCGGCTCGGGTTCGGGATCGACGGCATCGACGGCAGCGGCGGGCGCGGAGCGGGGCTCGGGTGCGGGCTCGACAGTAGCGGCGGCAACGGTGGGCGCGGAGTGGAGCGGAGGGGCGGCCGGGCTTGATGGCTGCGGCGGCGACCGGGTGGGGCGCAGGCGGGGCGCAGGCCCCCTCTCTCTCTTAACTCTCTCTGCTCTCTTTCTCTCTCTCTCTCTCGAACTCTTTGTTCTCTCTTTCTCTTTGTTCTCTTTCTTCTCTCACCCACTCTTTCACTCTCTCTCTCTCTCTTTTTCTTTTTGCTTTTCTCTCTCTCACCTCTCTGTCTTTTTTTTTGTTACAGCCCGGGGGGGGGAGAAGTCGTCGGGTTGGGGGTCGGTTGCCGGAGACGGAGACGAGGGGAGGTCGAGAGATCGGGCGGATAGAGGAGGGAGGAGCGTGCTGCTCCCACAGTCAGATTGCTTCCTTCCCCTCTCCGACGATGGGTTCCACCAAATCTGCAGCATCTCCGGCCGACCCTTAGCCCCTTCCGACCTTCAGCATCTTCGGCCCTCTCCTTCTCTCGGGCTGAAGATTTTTTATTACCCCACAAGCTGGAAGCAGGGCTGTTAATCGGCTCGGGCCAGTGCAAGGCTCACAAATGTGGGTTTCCACCGATGATTTTTTCAACCCCTCGAAATATATTGTGTTGCCCTTGAAATTTTTTGCGTGCTCTCGGGCACATGGTTTTCGCTATCTAATGTGGGCACCCTTGCCAAATGTGGGTACCACCGAACAAATTTTGATGCCCCCGTCGAATGTGGAAACTATGTATAGGTTGGGGGGCTCAATTAAGTTGTGAATTAGATTTGCCAAATGTGGGCGTTGCCGACGAATTAGGTTGTTTTCCTCATGTGTGGGCTCCCCATCCGAATGTGGGTGTCCCCATTGATTATGGGCATCGCCGAACCAATTTTTCGCCTTACTCGAGTGCCTACAAACACGAGAATCATCATCGCTTATGAAATATTGTCACTACCCTCAAACTATTACCATTGCTCACGAAATATTGTTATCACCCTCGAAATATTATATCGCTCTTAAAATATTTTGTTGTCATTTTTAAAATATTATCACTTTCCTCGAAATATTGTCCTCGCTCTCGAAATCTTTTTCGTGCCGACAGGCACGGGCATTACTAGTATATATATAGGGGAGGGATACTCTTACTCATGGCCTCTTACTCATATAGTTAACTATAATCCGGGCCGTCCATTAGATCTCGATGTACGGTTCGGATTAGATGTGGAGTTAAAGCAATGGTGTCCGCATTAAATGCGGGCTTTTAATATGGGCGATTTTAATACGGGCATTTAATGCGGATATCATTGCGTTAACTCCCCATCTAATCCGAACCGTACGTCGGGATCTAATGGATGGCTTGGATCATTGGTAACTATATGAGTAAGAGGCCATGAGTAAGAGTATCCCTCCCCTATATATATATATATATATATATATATATATATATATAGAGAGAGAGAGAGAGAGAGAGAGAGAGAGAGAGAGAGAGAGAGACAAAGAGAGAGAGAGAGAGAGAGGAGTAATAGGCTGCGGCGTGCAGCGTTCCAATAGATGTAGTGTGTACTTTGGACCGTATGATTGGTTTAGATCGAAAGGTCTCTTTGAGTTTGATGTGAAGTAGAATTTCTGATGACGACAAAAATAAATCGCGATCACAATAGCGAATACAGTTGCGAACTTATGTGTTTGATTTCATGCCTCTCTCTTGCCAAGCTTTCCCGCCCTGATCTGAGCTCTCTCTCTCGCTGAGCTGTTCTCCTTCTCGCCGAGTTGCTCTCCCTCTCGCCCAGATCTGAGCTCTCCCTTGCGACAATGAGAATACTTGCCTACTGATCTCCAACAGATGCTCTAGACGACTACCTTCGTCTGGCAGAAACTACTGCAATCGAGAGACTCGAACATTTTATCAAATTGGTCATTGCCATTTTCTTGGAGGAGTACATGCACAAGCCAAACAACAATGACGTCGTGCGACTACTATTGAAGGCGAAAGCTCAAGGATTCCCATGCATGCTCGACAATATCAATTTGCCTACATTGGAAATGAAAAAACTACCATGCGGGTTGGAAGGGTATGTACACCGGACACGTACATGAGCCAATAATTATTCTCGAAGTCGTTTCAAGCAATGACCTATGGATTTGACATGTGTTTTTCGGACTGTCCGGATCGAATACTAATCTCCCATTTTCTCAAACATCGCAATGGACGAGCCACGCGCCTTCATCGTCAACGATCACACCGACAACATGGGTACTACCTTGCATATGGTATTTACCCACCTTGGTCAACATTGGTGAATACACATTCGTCGTCACAAGGCAACAAGTAGAAAAAAACTTTGCTAAAACTCAAGAGGCTGTGCAAAAGGATGTAAAAAGGGCATTCAAGGTATTACAGATTTGCTTTGCGATTGTATGAGGCCAACATATTTTCTGAAGAAGTGAATTACTTTCGGATATCATGATAACATGTATTGTTTTGCACAAAATGATCGTCGATAATGAGCGAGATAAGACCGGATTCTAGAAAGAGAAGATCGTCCAGGAGATATTGGTTTCCATTGAACCAACTCAAGAATTTTGTTAATTTATTGCAGCTTACAACCGAATTCGGAATAGGGGAACACATTCCCAACATCAACGAGATTTAACCGAGCATCTCTAGGAGTTTCATGGTGATCAGTAGTCGTACTTTTTATTTTCCTTTAATGTACTTTACTTTGCTATATTATATTCTATTTTGCTTTAATGTAATCATAGTTTTCAATAAAATTCTAATTTCGATTCAATAATACTTTATCTATTTATAAATATATCATCTATTTATAAATATATCATAATAAAAAGAAAATCATTATAAAGAAATACAAGTCTAGTGAGTCTAGGGCTGGCAATTTCGGACCCGACACGGCAGACCCGACACGACCCGACACGAAGTTAGCGGGTCTGGGTCAGGGCTAAACGGGTTTGGGTCGTAAACGGGTCGACACGATAGACCTGTTTAATAAACGGGTCGGGTCTGGGTTTAGGGTCTGGACACGGTAGACCCGGGAAGACCCGTTTAGTATTCAACGGGTCATGTCGAGTCGGGTCGGGTCGGGTCTACCAGCAATCCGATACTATAATATATAATACCAGCGGGTCTTTCAGGTCAGGTCGGGTCGAGTAGGATTGGGTCGGATTGGGTCAACTGAATAGACCCGGGTGGTAAACGGGTCTTATCGGGTCTACCCGTTTATTAGCAGGTCGGGTACGGGTTTAGGATCTAGACACGATTAGTTAAACGGGTCGGGTCCGGGTCTGGGGGTTTTGGACACGGCACGAAACTAGACACGACACGAACCCGACATGACATGACCATTTGCCACCCCTAAGTGAGTCCCTGAGGACCCTAAAGTCAGAGCTAAAATCTCCTTCTGACAGGTGGCGAAGTAGATAGCTTATTTATGGTGGGAGATGTTCGCACCAATTATTATGATTCTCTCCTCCTCAGATGCTCGGCAGATCTGTTGCTCCACCTCGAACTTCATCTTCTTAAGTGTTATTTTTTTATTATCGTTTGCAGTTCTTGAATTATTGGCTATAAACTTTTTTTTTCGATGCAAGCTACTTAGCATCAGACGCTAAGGATTGTTTGTATAAATCCAACTTCTTCTCTTGTATCTTCTCAAAGAGGCTGAGGGATGTCACGGTTTTCCTTTTGCACCGCACATGTCCCCTTGCAATGGTGGTCTTTCAGCTTTCTTGCCTAGTGACCTAGCTAGCTTAACAAAACATTCATCTTCCTACGTGAGGTTGATGGGATTTAGAGTAGAGGGAAAGGAAGCGACATGAGAGGCTGATGCATATCTTTTATTTTTCTTTGATGCCTTCTCTGCACTATGCTCCATCAACTTCAGTTAGTACCAAAGCTCGTTCCAATAATACCCGAAGTTGAATGAGCCTACATTTTGTAATGAGCAATACATATCCTTAGATTGTTGGTAAAAAAAGGTTACAAACACACTGAAAATATTAACTTATAATTTAAACTATGTAATATTGGTTTTTTACCTTGTCTTGCGTGTTCAAACACGATTATCGCCCCTTTTTTATTACCGCGTAGCAAGATTGGAACTTGTTCACAGCTAGTTGGATGTTGTGTCATCGATGTGACAAAGAACTTGCTTCCGGTCGGAAATAAACTTTTTTGTGTTGGTGAAAGAAGTCGTGGACACACTTCCAAAAGCAATCATAGTGTTAGTCGGTGTTGGCGGTCGGGTCCACGCTAATGTTGATAAATACAGAGATCAACATTAGATCTCTATTCACCGAAAAGATTGCCATGTGAACCGATCTCTCATGGTTGATGAGTCGGGTGACTCAGAGGTCTCAAAGTAACGTGAATCCATTAACAAAGAAGATAGGAGAAAATAATAATATAAAAAGCGATTTAGTGGTATTTTTAGGTGACAAATTCTAGAGTCGTTTTAAAAGATTTTTAAAATTTTGTTTTAATGTTATTTGATACCATAAATTGCATTGGGGTTTGGACTAGACGTTGGTGTCAACGGCTAGTGTTGGGGAATCGATCCCTCCACTGGGACTCTGCGCAATGGAAAAGAAGTCTAAGGTGCAAAGAACTTCATCGGAAGATGGCGAACACCATTAATCGAAAAGAACGAATGATCAATCACACCAAAGTACAGAATATAAAACGATATCCGACAATCGATGATCAATGGATTCACATAGAAAAGGAATACAAGGAGTACACCTATGTCTGCCTTCCAACCAATCCCTCTCTCAACACACAAAAAGATAACCCCAAAGGAACAAGAAGAGATACCACAACCCTCTCATCCCAAGAACAAAAAAAACTCTCGCTCTAACCCGATAATGACTACCCTCTCTTTAATCTTACAAAGAGCATTTAGATCCTTCCATGCTCTTTTTTCTACATCCCTAGGGGTCCTATAGCCCCAAGTTCCTATAAGACATAGGAGAAAAGATAGAGACAAATCCCTAAAAGTTCTCTTAGAATACCACAAAAAAATGACTCCTTCATGCGTGCCTATCCGCTGGATTTTGCCCTGAGCGCCAGGATTGGCACCCTGGGCAAAAATCCTGCAGGGCTATGCAGGTCCGGCTCTAGATTTTGCCCAGGCGCCAATCCTGACGCCCATGGTGAAATTTTCTACTTTAATCGCTCTATCTTCGCTCCTTTGCTGCTCTGTCTTTCGTCATCCTTCGCTCACGAACATTGAACATTATAGATGACTTGTTTCAAGCCAACATCCTTAATAATCTCCACCTTGGCTTCAAACATGACAAGAGCAAAACCTTAAACATGAACTCCATCTCTTTGAACTGTGAATCCATCTTCTGATTGTCGTCGCCTATTTGTCCATCGTATCGAAAGCCCAATCACCAAGCTTGGTGATTGCCCAAGTCGTTAGACTTGGTTAATAAAACCCATTTCTTGATCACTCTTGCCCTTGAGCGAGCTCTACCAGCACCCTTACTCATCACCGAACATCGTGCCTGTGTCTTCACTCTACCGACTAATTTGTATAAGCCTTTACTCAAGACCCTTCATGATCATGGACTTGTCGTCCTATACCTCCACAACTCCACCGCTTCTGATGAATTTATGCCTGAGAGAATCCAGTCTAGAAAAAAAGACTAAATTTCCTCGCCATCCCGGAACATGACGAACATCCTTGAATATTTGTACTTGCCCGTCAGAGATCTTAGGTCGAATATCCCCGACTTCTCTGATCGGCACCTTGGAGCCATCGCCAGTCGTTATCTTGCTAGCATTGCACTCCGCATGCTTGTCGAACCATACCTTGTGCGAACAAATATGATATGTGGCCCTCTTATCAATTATCCAGTCCTTATCTGATATAGCATCAGTAGTAGTCATCAAAAGCTCCCCCACGTCAATACTCACCGACAAGGCATAATCTGCAGATCCGTCATATTGGACAACTAAATTGCTGCTAGATGACCCTGAGCAATTCGATCTTGCTCTACCTTTCCATCTGCACTCCGATTTAAAGTGCCCGGATCTACCCGTACTTCTAGTATGAACCTTGCCTCTTCTTTTTCTCCCCCATGTTTGCACTGTTAATAATGTTAAGCGTCAATATGGTGCGAATTATCCCTTCCTTTTTCATGCATATCTTATCATTATCTTACATAAAACATTAATATTACACGTAAAGTGCATAAATTTATTTTCATCATTGCATAGAATAATTTCGTACGAACACATAGGTATATTGCTTTGCATTTATGCATTACCTGCATGAAAATTATAATGCTTGATAATCATTTTACTGCTTTTTACTATAAGGAACTGATGGATATCACTTTATGTCTTTTTTGCAGTGACTAGGACTCGTCCTCAACGCGCGTAGCTACAATGGAGTGTGACTAAATAGTAGATGTTATCACAATACCTTGGGAGCAGATCTATAGTGCACGCAAATGACAAACAAATGAAATCGCAATATCAGAGCTCGCGAAGGATATTTTGGCAAAATCGGCATGCACACAGCTCTGAACTCAAGCACTAGAAGAACAAGACTCGGGCATAATGAGCTGGCTTTAAACCATAATAAGTGGTGCACCCCAATTAGCCACATTTTCTCTCTCCTCCAGCTCCTTCTTTCTCTCTCTTCCCTTCTCTTTTATTTTCCTTCTCTTATTCCCATCTTGGCCATCTAGCAGCGCATACGACTCACTTTCCGACCCAACATGAACATACTAACATACCCGATCTTAGCCATCAACCCATCATTACCAACTCAATTGGACTCCCGGTAGTACACAGAAAACCCATGACCCATGCACGTATGTGACCCCATCTCACAAACCCAACTCACTTTCCATCTCGCTCAGTCATCCCCACGTTTCACCCCATGCATACACCTCTCCCTTTTCTCTTAATGAAATTCTCATAATAACCCATGCATGCATGCACAAACAGCTATACCCGATCGGATCCCATTTTTACCTCTTTCCTTAAGAGCCATGCATGGCCATAAATCCGGTTGTTTATTCTATCATTTATTCCTCTTATCATTCATACCATACAAACCCATGCATGTGCATCTCAATCCCAAGCATGCAAATCCCCATTAACTTCTCACTTATGAGCCCAGCTTTTCTCTCTCTAAAAACTAATCAAAGCCGTATGCTCTACCCTAGCCATGCATGCATGCAAGCAATCACAGCTCTCCATGGCATTAAACCTATGCATGCATGCATTATTTCTGGCGTCCATGCAGCCCCTTAAGTGTGGATCTCTCTCTCTTTCTATATTCATTAATCTCCCTATTTTTTCGGCGACCCAAACCCCCATTCCGGACGTCTCTCTCTCTCTAAATTTTTCTCTCATTCTCTCTCTCTATCCCTGATTTTTCTCTCTTTATTTCCTAACAGAACCCGCATCACAGCTGGCATCGGACATCCCTCTCCTTCCCACTTAATCACAACCGTCCCTAGCATCAGTCCCCGACCCGATCGCGAGACCCGAACGCACTCTTCTGTTTCTTTCTCTATCTTCTCTTTCCTTTTTAGCCGTCCACGTCACCCACGAGAATCTCACCCGTGATATTCTCTCTCTAAATCTCTCATCAAAATGTCCCTCTCTCTACCATATTTAGAACTCCATCATAGCCATCCATTGCATTGAACCATGAATGCAGCCATCTATTACATCCGAGGCACAAACCCGACCCGATTGCATGCGATCTTCTCTCTCTTGGATTCTCCGATCCGATCAGATTTCTCTCTCTTTATCTCTTTCTAAAACTGATCCTCTACTAACCAAAGCCATGGACGATCTCCTTTCCAGCTGTACCCTAGCCCACAAATGAGATTCAGCCATGCATGCACCGATCTCTCTTCCTTAAATCTCTCTTCTCCCGGCCTAACAACAAACGCCATGCACGATCTCCTATCTCGATTTTCTCTCTCTTTCATACCCGAGATCCCATCTCCCACTCTCTTTCCCGATTTCTCTCTTTCCTTTCTTTCAGTCCAAAATTCATCACAGCCGTCCCTTGAACCCACTGTACCCGAGCTCCCTCTTCTCTCTCCTTAATTCTTTCTCTTTTCCAATCTCTCTCTAGTCCGACCCTCTCTCTCTCTCTCTCATTCTCTTCAGAATCCTGGCCTTTTTCCCTCATGATCGCACCCTTTTACTCTATACCACTTGAAGCCACCTACCAAATCCGCCACCTTGGGATGCAAGCTAGAAGACCCTATAAATGGAGGAACCTAGGCAAGAAAAAAGAGAGAGGGAGGACCGAACCGATCCCTCCCGCTAGGGAGGGGCAGGCATCCATTTTCTAGAGTGCTCTCACTATAATTTTATTCATTTGAGTGTGTGTGTGTGTGTGTGATGCTTGTCATTTGCGAAGAAAGGAAGTAGTCAGGTGTAATCGTAGTTTTTAATTCAATAAAAGTTCTTTTGTCATCTTATTATTATGTGCTCTTCTTTTTCTGCAATTTTTCTTTCTTTATTCTTTCTGTACTTGCATCATGCCCGGCTAAATTCCCTCCCGCTAGGTAGAGGGATCCGATGCCATGATAAATAGTTAGCTTCACTTATAAATTGCTCTCTATTGCGCTAAATGTTAATGCCTCTATATTAATCGATTTTAATTATGGAGAGCTAGCTCTCCTGTGTTTCCATTCAATTGGGATTCGGGTGATACTTCACACTCCAATAGTTAATCATTGGTTAAGTAGGCAAACGATTAAATTTATTCTTATCTAATTTTCGTTATATAAATTCTCACAATTGAATTAGTTTTATTTCTTCACTATAAGAAGAATTATATTCATAATATTGGGAGAATATTATATAATAAAAGTAGATAAAGTGGGCTTTAACTCTAAATCTTCCGCTTGACACGGTAAAACTTCCGTTCTCAAGTGTGGATAAATGAGAGTGACATTGCAAGAGAAGTGACTCTATACTATGGTTTACAAATCCCTCTCCTAGGTGGATTTATTTCTAGTATAGTTTAATTTTAATTATTAGTTTTCTGCTTTTAATTCCTAAAATAAAATATTTTTAAAAATAATAAAAAATCCAAACTCCCTTCATGTCAATCTAGCTTCATTTGTGATATCTTCTTTAGGCATCAAATTACGTATGGTTCGATCCTTACTTGCACTATACTATTTAAGTTCTCTGAATTATAATTGCAGGTATTGGTTTTTGATAAATAGCTTTCACATACAACGATATAACAAAAAGCTCTCTATCAAATAACATGGCCTGGGTGTCGCTAACCGCCTCGCTTGCCTTTTTCAAACGAACTTCATTTTAGAGAAGCGTAGCCTTGACATCCTCTAACTTTATTGACTCCTTCCTGTAGAGCATCGTGACCTTCAGATGCTTGTAGGACTGGGATAACGAGCTAAGAAGAAGTAGCGCCTTGTCCGTCTCCTTCATGTCTTTACCGACATTGAGTAACTCTTATATCAATTGATTAAAGATCAAGATATGCTCATCGATCATCGTACCTTTTACCATCTGAAGATTGTAGATCTTCTACTTCATGTACAACCGGTTTATGAGCAATTGGATCATGTATAAGCCTTCCAAAGTTTCCCGCAATTTTGACACAGAAATCTCCTTGGAAACGTTCGTCAACAACACCATCGCAAGACACATTCGAATCGTGCTCGCCACCTTGAAATCAAACTCAATCCACTCATAATCCTTCATTTTGTCTGGCTTGATGCCCTTCAAAGCTTAATGCAATCCAAGCTGGATCAGTGCATCATTGACTTGTATTTACCACAAGCCGAAGTTGATCTCACCATCGAACTTCTCGACCTTGAACTTCATGTTCGACCCAAAGAACGTCATCTCCGATATCTTCACCTTCAACCTTGAGCCTCAGGAATCGCCCAACAAGAAGCTCTGATACCAGTAATTGGAGAATCGATTACTTCACCGAGACTCCTCGTAACTGAAAGGACGTCGAAGGCGCAAAGAATTCCACCGAAAAATGATGAATACCACTAATCGAGAAGAACGAATGATCAATCATACCAAAGCACAAGAACACAAGATGATATCCGACAATTGACGATCAATGGATCACTTAGAAAAATAAATACAAGGAGCATATGTATGTCTACCCTCCAACCAATCTCTCTTCCAACCTACAAAGAGATAACCCCAAGGAACAAGAAAAGATATTGCAACCCTCTCACCCTAAGAACAAGAGAAACTCTTATTCTAACCCGATAATCACTATCCTCTCTTTAATCTTATAAAGAGCCTTTAGATCCTTCATTGTTCTTCTTTTTTCATCCCTAGGGGTTGTGGGGGAGGATTTTGGCCGTCGTACGTAACCCCCCTCCAACAGTCGATTAAAGGTTTGACCTTTCGGGACGTGGCGTGCTGTGAATTGCTAACGGGTCAAGTACTGAGTTGTCACACAGTCACTGTAGAGATAGAGAGAGAGAGAGAGAGAGAGAGAGAGAGAGGGAGATAGAGAGAGTTGACACAAGGTATGGTGACGAAGTTCGGCCGAAGCCTACGTCTCCATACCGTAAGACGCAACCTTTGAATCCATTATCACTGAAAATGTAAAGCTACTATCGACAGGCCGAGGAGTGCATGTTACAAGTAGACATAGAATGGAGAGGGCTTGGAATTCTGAAGACCAGAAGGCTCTTGGAGCTCTGGAAAATAGAAAGTAGGATTGGTAATAATAAAATCGGATCCGATTTACTTACAGGATTGGCTATTTGTAAGGGTTTGGGAATATTCTGGGAGTATTCCCTGGAATATCAGGAGTTTAGGCAATTATCAGGGAAATTTACCAGTCCTCGGATGGCATGTGCGGGCCCCAAGCAGGGCTGCGGGTCCCATTGTCGTCTTCGCGGGCCCCAGGCAGGGTTGCAAGTCTCACTATCGGGCGTTAGTCAGATTTTGCACACACAGTTACCCCCTCCCAGCTAGGCAGGTGCTAACCTGGCTGGCTGGGACTCTACGGTGCAAAACCGCTTTGTCAACGTTAGAGCAGCTTGACGAGTGTTTGGAAGAATCTGCCGACCCCCCGTAAGAACCAAACATGGATTTTCAGTAATTGAGCGTTCTTTACGAGGCTCGCGCTGGCGGAATCTGGATATCAAATCATGGCATTTGCTGCTATCTCATTGTGGTGTTCGATCGCCGTGCTTTTCAGTCTTTGATGTGAGATCCACCATGAGTTTGAGCTGGACTAGTTTCAAATCCATGGCTTCTGATGCATAAGTAACATGGGCATGCGTCCTGTGAGGAATCTGTCGACCCCCTGCCAAGGGCCGACCTGACGGGGAGTAGCCTCAAATTTTTTGAGTTGAAGTTACTGAAGATGATCACTCTCAGGATTGGATATCGATATGTTGTTTAGCTTCCTGTTTGCAATAATATGCCAAGCTGATCCAAGTGAAGAGGTCGATCGAGGGGGATGTCGGTTTTGTTTGTATCTGATCCTTAACCCCAAGTTGAAGAAGGTGGTGCAATCTTCTGAATGTGGCATCTATCGACCTCTTGGCAGGAGTCGACAAGAAGCTTGCCTGATGATCCACTATCTTGGACCCACCATTGATTCCTCATACCCTCTGCCTAGGGACGACTAGGAATTTGTTTGTTGATCCGCTGTCCGGGGCTGGTTGTTGGCGGAATCGATTGTACAGTGGATCTGGTTTATATATTGTCGCTCAGGGCTGATAGTTGAGTCTGTCACCCTCCTGCCAAGGGCCGACGGTTGAGTCTGTCAACCCCCTACTAAGGACCGACTGTTATGGGCAGAGTGTCAGTCTCTAGAGGTAGAGGGGTATCGACTTCAAACTGGGTGTGATTGGCCTCAAAAGGGTTGCCTGGGGTCGATCAAGCGTATCAACCTCTGGAGGCCGATCAGGGTATCAGCCTTAGGAGGCCGATCATGGAATGGGGGTTTATCGGTCTTGAAGTTTTGGTGATCACCCTCAGAAGAGCCTTTTGAGGCTGATCAATAAGAGAATGAAGCCGATAGGGGCATCGGCCTTGTGAGGCCGATCAGGGTATCAGCCTCAGGATGCCGATCATGGAACGGGGCTTATCGATCTCGAAGTTATGGTGATTGGCCTCGATCACTAAGGAAATAAGGCCGATAGAGGTATCGACCTCGTGAGGCCGATCATGGAACGGAGCCTTATCGGCCTTGAAGTTTTGGTGATTGGCCTCAAAAGGGCCTTTTGAGGTCGATCACTAAGAAAATGATATCGATAGGGGTATCGGCTTTGTGAGGCCGATCATAGAACGGGGCCTTATCAGTCTCGAAGTTTTGGTGATCGGTCTCATAAGGGCCTTTTGAGGCCGATCACTAAGAAAATGAGGTCGATAGGGGTATCGACCTCGTGAGGACGATCAGGGTATCGGCCTCAAAGTTTTGGTGATCGGCCTCAGAAGGCCCTTTCTAAGGCCGATCACTAAGGACATTAGGCCGATAGGGGTATCAGCCTCGGGAGGTCGATCAAGGTATCGGTCTCATGAGGCCTATCAAGGTATTGGCCTTGTGAGGTCGATCAGGGTATTGGCCTCAGGAGGCCGATCATGGAACGGGGCCTTATCGACCTCAAAGTTTTGGTGATCAACCTCAGAAGGGCCTTCTGAGGCCGATTACTAAGGAAATGAGACCGATAGGGGTATGGGCCTTGTGAGGCCGATCAGAGTATCAGCCTCGTTAGGCCGATAGGGGCATCGGCCTTATGAGGCTGATCAGGGTATCTGCCTTGTGAGGCCGATCCGGGTATCGACCTTAGAAGGTCGATCATGGAACGGGGACTTAACGGCCTCGAAGTTTTGGTGATCGGCCTCAGAAGGGCCTTCTGAGACTGATCACTAATAAAATGAGGCCGATAGCGGTATCGGTCTTTTGAGGCCAATCAGGGTATCAACTTCGTGAGGCCGATCATGAAACGGGGCCTTATCGGCCTCGAAGTTATGGTGACTAAGGAAATAAGACCGATAGGGGTATATCAGCCTTGCGAGGTCAATAGGGGTATCAGCCTCATGAGGCCGATACGAAACACCGGTTTCACAAAGCTGAAAGCGAATCTAACTCTAGGAAAATTAAACTTACCACATATGTTTGATGCTGACATGGCATGAGTGATGATGTGGCATAGATGCTGATGCGGCGCCCATGTACGGTTGCTGACGTGACTCTCTAGTAGGCGAAAGGTCCCATTGCTAGGTGAGGTGTCGAGCTTTTGTTCGTTGAATCCGGACAAGTCTTTTCATCTCCCGCCTTCTCGCTTCCCGCCTTTCTGTTTTTCAAGGTGCAGGACTTCGAGGGCTATATGTTTGGCTCTTGGTGAAAAAATTAATTTAACTGTTTGCGAATTTCCAGAGCTAAATCCTTTGCATTTGATTCCTTTGATCCCTTGAGTGAAGAGTGTTGCGATGGCCTCCGAAGGTGCTTCGGCTCCGTCTGTCACGAAGTTGAAGGTTGTGTACTCGAAGGCCTCTGGAGGTGCTTTCGCTCCTTCCGTCCCCTCTGTTTCGGGGAAGCCGAGAGTGAAGGTGGTTCCCTCAAAGAGTAGGGGATCAGGTTCAAAAAAAGTGTCGGACACTGGTTCTATTGGAGGACCAAGCTATCCTGTCGGCACGGGCAAGGGGATGAAAAGGCAAAAGGACTTAGCCATCTCCACCACCTCTTGCAAACCGAAGACCATCCCGAAGATGCCTTGCGTTCTTGGGCCTCTGATACCACTATCAGAGGAGGAGGTGATTGGTTGGGACGTGGGGATCCAAACCGCCGAGGAGCAAAGGAAGGGATGGGTCTCGATGGTGAGGAAGTTCAAGGAGAAGAACCCTTGGCCCAAGATCGCTCGCTCAGATCCAGAATTGCTTTGGCATTGATTCCCAGAGGTTTTTCATCTCCGTGCCAAGCAAGGAAAAGATAACAGGCACCGTGCTGTCCATTAGGCAGATGAACAGCGGGTTGAGGCTGCCGCTTCCCCCGTTTGCTGCGAGGTTGCTCAACACCTTCGGATTGGCGCCAGGGCAGATCGGCGGCAACGCTTGGAGTGTGATTTATGCCTTCTGCCGTATGGAGTCGGTTGTCAAGAGGAGCTCAGAGCCTGCTACTCTGAGATTCCCGAGGGCGAGGGGCCTCAGATAGAGTTGAGCTATTTCTTCTACCACTACCGGTGGATGGTAGGGAAGGACAATGCATTCGCTCACCTCATCGGTGAGTCAGCTTTGTGGCCTATCGAGGAGACACTCAAGTCAGTCAAGAATTGCATGTATTGGCCGATCTCCGTCTTTGGAGAATGGACCCCCCTCATAGTGTTAGGTTTGATGTGATCTACAGCTCGTAAAACCCTAGGTTTGGCTGTATATGGTTGATAGTTTATTTAGGATTGTATAAAGGTACGTATTATTATACGTGTTCTGTTTACAGAACTTTAAGAACCATGGCTATATAGTAGTCCATCTGAGTGGGAGACTCAGTGGATCGGTCCTATAAGCCTGAATTGTTCACAGCTCTGATTTGGGTTGGTCACCCTATCAGGATAAGCTGTTGGAATGACAGAGCATGAGTATCTCCATAATGGTCATTACCAGGCACAGTGTCTGTGGCCGAACGGAACTAACACGGTGCACAGATCGGTGAGCAGACACCGGTGCATATAGCCGTGTTTCTGCTCAGGGTAATCGGTCCTAAACCCTGAGGAACCGTGACCGATGGACTAACCAGTTGCGTGTAACTTTGGTTCACCAACGTGTGAGGGATCTAACCATGACCCAATACCACGGTGTGCTGGGTTACCGGACTGGCGTTGCATCGGCACGCCACTCTTGCAGGCCATCCACATCCTTATTGGGAGGTGCGTTCCTTGGTATGACATACACCGCACTAAACCCAGGCCTGGTGGTCAATAGTTGAGCTGTTGACCGGATCCGGTTGCTTGGCCAAAGCGATCAGAGGTGCGATGTGATAGTCAACCTGGAAGGAACCTAGTCATATGGTCACTCGAGTCTGACGGTGCTCTCTACCGCTCGAGTTGACTTATGGCACTAAGTGGAGGGACATCGTATTACCAATACTAAGCGGAGTGCAGGGGTATGCGAGAGAGCTTAATAAGTCTAGGAGAATTGGAGTGCAGCCTGTGTCGCACTCTGGGTGGCCACGCAGGTTAACCGGGACCCAGAGGATTGACAGGGACACTTGGGTAGTGTGTCGATCGGGTTCGGTTGGAAGCCATGAATCCTAGTCCCTGAAGGTTCCACCCTATCCACGATCGTTACAGATCATTACTTTCTCCTTGTCTTACAGAATATTATGAGTTGAAGAAATAATGCCTAATCGTCCTGTGTTCCGTGAGTGCATCGCACTGGAGCATGGTGGTTGCACAAGACTAAGTGTGTTTACTAGGGGGCAACCCCAGAGTAGTGTAGAGACATACGATGTTGCCATTATACCATGAGAAGTCCATTCTGTGTGTGCATGTTGCACTAGAACGCAAAATGCGAGTTCAGTAATTTTTACTATGGGGCACCCCACCTTTTTCTAAGGGCACCCCAGTAAATAGTAAAAGTACTATTCATCATCCCATGGTATATTGACTTGTTGCTGATGCCGATGAGGTGCCCTAAGTGTTGGGGTGCATTATTGTGCACATAGATGGGCCATACATAGTCTTGTATGAGGTGAACGACCACTAGATGCATGGGGGCATTTTGGTCATTTTAAAATATCCCGCATGCCCTAGTGGCCGCCATCCTCACTAGGG
Source organism: Chamaelirium japonicum (assembly GCA_947650365.1). Classification (NCBI taxonomy): domain Eukaryota; kingdom Viridiplantae; phylum Streptophyta; class Magnoliopsida; order Liliales; family Melanthiaceae; genus Chamaelirium; species Chamaelirium japonicum. The sequence continues at coordinate 83,251,653 of OX393554.1, forward strand.
CTAGCTTGCATGGCCATCAAACTTATAATTAAGGGATTAATTCAGATTTAAAAGATTTTGAATCATCTCCTTAATTGCAACAATTTTAATATGGCAACTAGTAATAAAAAGGGGCATTGAATTTGAGAGTAATGAGAGGGAGAGAGAGAGAGAGAGGAATGGTTTCAAATGGCAAGGGAGAGTGAGGGACACGAATTTTTCAGATCTGAAATGGTGCTTCCTTCTCAGATTTCCGAAGAAGAATCATCCCCCCTTCTCTTATGGAGCTATAGAAGTCCAAATGACTTCAAACCGGTTGCAAATTCTTGGCGTTGAAGTCTTCTTTCCGGCAAATCAAGTTTCGCTCCGTTCCGATGTCGGGATAGAAAGTTACGGCCTTTGCACTGAAGGGTGTTCGTGCAGATCCGAATTTGTCTTCATCAACATTGAAGCAATTCTTCGCGGTGTTAAATCCCGCACGAAGGTATAACCTACTAATCCCTTGATCTATCATAATGCATACATATGAAATATGTTAATCATTTCGATAGATGACTATAGGGGTTCGATTCATATTTGTTTTATCATTTGTGTATATGATTAATATGAATGAAAATTTTAAAAATGCACCGCACACCGAAACGATCATTGGGATCCACTTAACCTTCCGTTGCGCCTCCGATATCATTCCAACACCTAGTACCGACGGTGAAGAAGAGAGAAGTCTCCTTATCTGTTTTGCGCTACCTGGATGGTGGCGATCGAGCGTACACCGCCAAGATGGTTGCTGCCTTCGATAATCTATTTTTAGAGTTGACTTGCGAAAGTCGCTCCTTTATAAGCAGTTCTGATGCTGCCCAGTGCGTTGGGGCCTCGCGAACCTGCTCCACAAGTCAAGGGACAGGTTCGAGGACAACAACACATGGTACTCAGAACGGGAGGATGATGACGCTGCTGATCCCTTGCTTCTATCGCTGATGATCGAGCGATTGAGGAAGATAGTGGTGATGTAGAAGGTGTCTACCAAGAGGATAAAGGGCAGTACCTTTGAGAAGGTTATCACCAAGCGGCAGCTTGCTCGAGGGAGGAAACCTCCAGCGAAAAAGCTAAGGGTTGTTCAAGCGAACCCTTCGACCGATGGTGGAGCCTCGTCGACTCCTAGCGAGGAGAGTGAAGAGGAGGAGGACTCCGGTAAGGGAGGTGAGGGCTCAACGTCCACTGGAGGTAAAGGGCCCGAGCAAGAGGAGGGCTCTGGCAGCGAGGGCCAGCATTCAGGCTACCGCACTCCTCCTGGCCAGGGGAGTCTTAGGTAGCTAAGCCCTAGGCATCAAGCTAAGCCGAAGTCATAATTCGGCCAGCTGAAGACCGCAAAGGGTAAGAAGTATGCGTAGAAGGTGGTCACCCCTCCACTTAACCCCTCCCCCATTGATGTTGATGACGGCGCGTCAACGCCGAAGCTGATGGGCGATGCTGCAGAGGTGGCTGCAGCAATTGCTACATTGCTAGAGGCGAAGACTATCATTGAGGGAGGAAGAGAAGAGGCTACACCGTAGCTGTCTCTATCTCCTCCACCTCAATAGATCGAGGGACCTTCGCATGAGGTTCCATCTCCTCAGCAGCCAAGTGCTGAGAGTTCTAGCGACTCGGATGGCGACTCATCTTCAAGTGAGTCTGCTTTACCTGACCTCCCAGTGAATGGTATAACACAACTCTCTTGGAGTCTGTTGTTTGATAGCTTGACGTGATGTCTCTATTCTGCAGGTTCAGATGATGTGTCATCGAAGTATTTTGAGTTCGGCCGCGTCGACCTTAATAGGCCCGGCTCCATGTTGAAGTGGATATCCGGTCGCTATGACGAGCCTCACGACTCCATCATGGATCGGACCAAGGGGATGGTGAGTGTATTGGCTTCAAAACCTTGAAATATTCTATCACCTTTTGTGTACTGCCTTGATCTGATTCCTGTGCAGGTCCTTTCCTTGATCAGGGGAATAGAGAAGAGCGCTCGGGCCGATGGCAAAGTCGAGTCCGACCTGAGGGTAGCCCAACTTCAGGAAGAACCGCAGGAGGCTCAAAGTGCTCTAGCCAAGAAGGGAGAGGTAGTGGCGAAGTTGGAAGAAAGTGTTTCTTCCTTTCATTCGAATCTGAAGAAGGTTCGAGACAGCGCTTCGACGGCAAAGCTTGTCCATCAGGAAGAGTTGGTGAAGCTGAAGGTTTTGCTTGACAAGGGGGCTACTCTTGAGAAGGCCCTGCTTGAAAAGAACAAGCAACTGAGGGTGAATTGTGCTAGCTTTCAAGAGTCTGCCAACAAGGCACTGGCAGCCCTTCGAGATGCAGTGAGCTCTTCCTATAGCAAGCCCTCTGCCAGCAAGACATCATCAAAGCAAAAGTCGAGTAGGTCGTAGCCACTCTTGTATCTATTTTTGTAAGCCTACGGGCGTCGGGTTTTGTAATTCTTTGACTTTGATAATAAAAGATCTCTTTTTGGCTTGAATGTTTTGCCTCTTTGAATACCTGAATGTTCTTATTGAATATTGATGTCTTTGAGTGTCTTCGAGTGCCAAAGGTTGGACTTTGCGTTGATAAAATGTGCCAAGGTATTGGATGCTTCGTACTTTTATCGAATACCAAGGGCATGGCCTTGGGCTTGTTGGTTGATAGGAGTTAGAATGAAGTGTTCAGTGTGGCGCCTCGGAGTTGGTCGACTTAGACGGAGCGTCGTTTCGGTCGAGTCAGTATTAGAACACGAAGCGTCGTACTGTGGCAGGTAGTCGGTCGTGTCACAACATGAACCAGACTAACTATGGCGAGGCACGGTTGCATGAGCCCTTATAGGACTTGGGAGCATGTGCGAAGCCAAAGATTCGAAAGTATTGTACTTGTGCAGGTTAGTCGGCCATGTCGCAACACGAATCAGGCTAACTGTGACGAGGCACAGTTGCATAAGTTCTTAAAGGACTCGGAGCACGTGCGACGTTGAAGATTCGGAGTACTCAGCGTAGTGCCCATGTATCGATTGAGTTAGGCTTAGAGCCGTTTTGGTCAAACCTACATCTAGGGCACATAGCTTTGCACCGTTGCAGGTTAGCTGGGTATGTCGCAACGCGAACCAAACTAACTGTGGCGAGGCATGGTTGCATTAGTTCTTATATGACTCGAAGCAGTGCGATGCCGAAGATTCGGAGTACTCAGCGTCATACCCGTGTATCGATTAACTTAGACTTAGAGCCATTTCGGTCAAACCTGCATCTAGGGCACATAGCTTTGCACCGTTGCAAGTTAGCCGATCGTATTGCAATGCGAACCAAACTAATTATGGCGAGGCACGGTTGTATGAGTTCTTATAGGACTCGGAGCATATACAACGCTGAATATTCGGAGTACTCAGCGTAGTGCCTGTGTATCGATTGACTTAGGCTTAAAGTCGTTTTGGTCAAACCTATGTCTAGGGCACATAGCTTTGCACCATTGCAGGTTAGCCGGTCATGTCACAATGCGAACCGGACTAACTATGGTGAGGCACGATTGCATGAGTTCTTACAGGACTTGGAGTATATACGACGTCGAATATTCGGAGTACTCAGTGTAGTGCCCGTGTGTCGGTTGATTTAGGCTTAGAGCCGTTTCGGTTAAACCGATGTCTAGGGCACATAGCTTTGTACCATTGCAGGTTAGCTGGCCGTATCGCAACGTGAACTGGACTAACTGTGGCAAGGCATGGTTGCATGAGTTTTTACAGAACACGGAGCATGTGCGACGCCAAAGATTCAGAGTATTTAACGTAGTGCCCGTGTATCGATTGACTTAGGCTTAGAACCATTTTGGTCAAAGCTACGTCTAGGGCACATAACTCTGTACTATTGTAGGTTAGTCGGCCATGTTGCAGCGCGAATCAGACTAACTATGGCGTCGAGCAATAGTTGAGATAGAAGTTAAGTCTTTGATGGAATTGGAATCGGCTGCCATTTTATTAAACACTCAGAGGAGGTTGCATTTATTGATAGAACCTTTTGAGATGAGATGTATTCCACGCTCTTGGAAGTCGTTGTCCTTATAGGGTGATGAGTCAGTAGGAACCCTTTCCGCCTGCTGATTCGACAATGTATGGTCCTTCTTAGTTTGGAGCAAATTTATCACTGCCTTGTTCTCTTGTGTTTAGGAAGACCGCCCTGAGGACCAGATTGCCGATATTGAAGTGCCATCTGTTGACCTTGCGATCATATGTTGACTTGATATTCTATTGATAGTTGGCGACTCACGTAGCTACTTGATCACGAAGATCGTCGGTGCAGTCGAGGTCGTTAATGCAAAGCTCTTCATTGATTCCCCTTTTGATGGCAAGGGTTTTGAGGGTTGGACAAGTTGCTTCAATTGATAGAATCGCTTCTGATCCGTAAGTTAGGCGGAAGGGTAAGAATCCAGTTGAACGACGAGGTGTGGTTCGATAACCCCACAAGACCTCGGGAAGGATCTTCTCCCACAGTCCCTTCTTGTCATTTAACTTTTTTTTGAGAGTGACAAGGATGGCTCTATTGGAAGCTTCAGCTTGACCGTTGCATTGAGGGTATATTGGTGTAGAATAGAAGAGTTTGATTTCGTAGCTTTGGCAAAACTTCCGGAATTTGTCTGAGTCCAACTGAGCTCCGTTGTCGACGATGAGGACTTGTGGCATGCCAAACCTTGAGAAGATGTTCTGGCTAATGAACTTGATGGCTTTATCGTCGGTCTCCCGGAATAGAGGCATAGCTTCGACCCACTTCGTGAAATAGTCCGTTACCAGTAGCATGTACTTCTTTTTACTTGGAGATGGAGGGAATGGACCCAGGAAGTCCAACTGCCATTGATGAAAGGGCCAATGGCTTGTCAGAGGATGAAGCTCATCTCCTAGAAGATGGATCGCTTGAACATGCCGTTGATAAGGCACACACTTCTGAATGAACTTACGAGCATCCTTCGCCTTAGCCGGCCAGTAGTAGCATTGGAATTTGATTTTTTTTCCTTCGAGTGATCTTCCACCGGAATGGTTGCCGCAGGCTCCAGCATGGATGTCAGCCAATATCATCTCTGCTTGACTTGGGCCAACACATTTGAGGAGTGTTCCGCCGTGTGATTGGAAGTAGAGGTCTTCCCATTGGAGGCGGTAGTGTGAAAGCTTCCTATGGAGTCATCTGGCTTGAACAGGGTCTTCAAGCACTCTACTATGCCTGAAGAAGTCGAGGATTGGATATCTCCAATCAGATTGACTATCAGCCAGGATGAGAGTGAAGGTTGGTCGTTTCCAACGTAACCCTCTTTGCCTTTCGCCATGACGACGAGGTGATGCTCGAGGCTAGCTTTAGGCAGCTCTTGATAGTCAATTTGAATTTGATGCTCGTTGAAAGGATCTCCAATTACTGAAGCAGCATTGGCGAGAGCGTCATCTTCTCGATTTTTCGCCTTTGGTATTTGAATAAACTTGACGTCGAAGAATCACTATTTGAGATGTTGCACTAGGGCTAAGTAGTATTGCATTATCTCTCCCTGTGTTACGTAATTCCTGTTGATATGCCTGATCACCAACTGGGAATCGCTATAGACGATGAGATGATCTACCCACAGGACTTGAGCGATCTCCAACCCAAAGACGAGCATTTCATACTCAGCTTCATTGTTAGTGGCATTGAATCCAAGGAGGATGACCTTTTGAAGATAGTTGAGCTTGGGGGATATTAGAACTATCCCAATTCCCAAACCAATTATGCTAGAAACTCCGTCAGTATAGAGCCTCTATCAAGCAGCTGTTGTAGGGGGAGCCTCAGGGCTCGGATTGAAGATCACAGGACCTGGATCGAAGTGAAGTCCGTCGTTGTCGTCGAGGTGCATCTCTGGATCGTCTTCAAAGGCGATAGGATCTTCCGCAGGGAAGTCGGCAATGACTTACCCTTTAATAGAGATGCGAGGCTCGAATTGAATGCCGAGAGAACTCATCTCAATTACCCACTTGGTCATCCGACCAGCTCGACCTGCCTTATCGAGGATGTCTTTGAGAGGATGCTTGGAACCAACGGTGACCAAGTGAGAGATGAAGTAGGGACGGAGTCGTCGCGAGGCTGTTAGCAGAGCCAAGGTGACCTTCTCTATCCTGGAGTAGCGAGTCTCGGTCGGCAGAAAGGTATGACTGATGTAGTAGACTGGACGTTAGATGTCATCCCTCCTGCTAACCAAGACTGCGCTGATGGCTTGATTGGTGACGACAAGGTATAACCATAGTGGTTCTTCTGGCATTGGAGCGGTCGGGATAGGAGCTCGAACGAGGTGCAACTTGATATCTTGGAAGGCTTGCTCACAGGTCGAGCTCCATCCCGAAGTGTCTGCTTTTTGTAGCTTATCGAAGACAGGCTTGCACTTGTCCAAGGACTTGGAGATGAATCGGTTAAGGGCTGCCAACCTTCCTATGAGGCACTGAACTTCCTTCAGGCTAGAAGGCGATGGCATTTCAAGGATTGCTTGAATTTGATCTAGATATTAATTCGATGCCCCTCTTGGTCGCCAGATGACCCGAAATTTGCTTAATTGAACTCTGAAGGCACACTTGGCTGAATTCAGCTTTATGCGATAATTCCTCAGGATTTGGAAGGTTTCAACAAGGTCAGAGAGATGATCTGCTCGAGTTTGACTCTTGGTTAGTAGGTTATAGACGTAGATTTCAATATTGCAATAGATCTGTTCTTTGAACATCTTCGTGACTAGCCTCTGGTAAGTTGATCCCGCGTTCTTGAGACCGAAGGGTATGACGTTGTAGCAGTAGAGACCTTTGTCAGTCACGAAGCAAGTCTTCTCTTGATCATAAAGGTGCAGTGGTATTTGGTTGTAGCTTGAGTACCCGTCCATGAAAGATAGAAGCTTGTGGCCGGTGGTGGCATCGACGAGTCTATCTATTCTTAGCATAGGGAATGGATCCTTTGGACAAGCTTTTGTTAAGGTTGGTGAAGTCGATGCAGATCCTGATCTTCCCGCTCTTCTTCGGAACAAGATGATGTTGTAGATCCAAGTTGGGTACTCTACTTCACGAATAAAGCCTACCGCGAGTAACTTGTCGATCTCCTCTCAAACTGCAACCAGTCACTCTGGTCTGATTGTGTGAGGCTTCTACTTGATAGGGTTCGCCCCTTCTTTGATTGTGAGTCGATGACATGCGTTGTCCGGACTGATCCCGGGCATGTCTTCGAAGCTCCAAGGAAAAACGTCGATGTTGGACTTGAGAAAGGATACCATGTCATGCGCTTCTACGTCATTAAGACTGGTACTAATGAACGTTGCCCGAAGGAGGTCGTCGTTGCCAAGGTTGACTTGGACGATCTCTTCGATTGAAGGTGGAGCCTCCCACTCTGTCGGAAGAAGCTTAGGCAGTGGAGGCTCCTCTTATTGCTATCTGGCCGAGGGACCAGCTTCATCGTCTGAACGCTTTGATGGCGTAGTATTGGACGTTGATCGAGTTCTGGTGACCGTAGCCTCGCATGACCTCCCCATCTGTTGACTCCCTCTTATACACCTGATGCCTTCCTCAGTTGGGAATTTGAGGAGTTGGTGATAAAAGGAGGAGACAACGCTGATTTGGTGAATGAAGGGTCTGCCCAGAATAGTATTGTAGTTTGATATCCCTTCGACAATGGCAAACCGAACGGACGCTCGCATCTCCTACCCAAGATCGAGCGTGAATCTTGCTTGTTCCATTGTTATGCTTTGCTCTCCGTTGAAGTCAATGATAATAATAGAGACTACATCAAGGCTCTCATATTTATAGCATAGGCGTCTGAAGCAATCGGAGAACATGATATCGATGGAGCTTCCAGTGTCGATGAGGATTCGATTGATGGAGCTTCCATCCACGACGAGGCAAAGAACGAGGAGGTCTTAGTGTGGAGTGTGTACTCCATTGAGGTCTCCATCGGTGAAGAGAATGACCGACCATGGGAGACCTTTGATGGACTTGTCGATCAAAGTCTCCTCGACTTGAGCCATGGTGCGTACGTGATGAACACGTCACACCTGGTGTTCGACTTCCTTCTTCGTCGGAGTCTAGTGATGGAGATTCCTGTGGATGCCGTATATCTTCGCTCGAACGACGATGGGGGCTGATTGACTTATGACTGAACAGATCCAACATGTCTCATTCTCCCTCTGAGGAGGGGGAGGAGGAAGAAGTGAGTCATTTGCTGGGCCGACGAAGACTTGAACTCCTGGAGGTGGCCTTCCTACAAAAGGTCCTCCAGGTGGTATTTGAGGCGATAACACCAGATGGTAGGGGGGCTGTAGCACTGGTGAAAGTCGTAGTAGATCAATTTGTCCTTCGTGTACCGAGTGCCAGGCTCGAGAGGGGCAGGCCTCCTGAGGAATTCTTCGTGCTGGATTTGCTCAAGTATAACATCGATCGGTAGAATCCAGTTAGTAAACGTGGTCCTCTGAGACTTTGCGGGTCTAGGAGGCTCCACCTTCCTTAGCCTGAGCGTTGTGAACTCGGGCTGTCGATCGCGCAGGCTCCTTATCGGAAGGGCGCTTCTTAAGGTTGCAGCTCTTGTGAGCAATTTGATCATTGTCTACTTCGATCTCTCTTTGGATCCGATCGAACAACGCTCCGAGAGATACAGGCGGGTTTCAGATAAGATCGTTGTAGATGTGGAGACCGAAGCGTAGCGCATTCTGAAATACGAGCATGATAGCCTCGTCATCGAGGTGAAGTCCGAAGAGTGTTGCATGGTCGTTCTAGAACCTCCGAGTGAATCGTGAAGCTCCTTCGAGACTCATCAGAGCCCATCTTCACATAGAATTTTTCAACAAACTTTGCACGCTCAGATTCACCGTTTAGAGTCTAGGTGTTGGAAAATCATAAGTTAGCGTGTTTCGGATTTGAAATAGGTTTGGATTCGATTTATTCCGCTCATTTTAAGAAAAGGGTTACTGCCCTGGTAATTGGGGTGGCCGGGTGGTGTCTTACCGAGGGTGGTCGGGTGCTACCAGGTGCCTGACCATCGGCAAGGCACAACTGTCTTGATGGGAATTTCGCTCCACGGTGTCCATACCGGGAGTCGAACAGGGAACCTCTCCAACATATGAGAGAGTAAAAAAAATCATAACCGCCTCGATGCGGGGGGCGGTGACGTGGACGTCTACGCAACCGTAGATCCGTGACGATCCCTCGATCCGACAGATAAGATGATATCGAGTCACCATCAATTCAAAGGTGCAAAGATATGCCAACTTATCATAATTTATTCGTATGATCCATTATAATTCATTTGTACTAATGTATACATATGGTTCAAGTCCTTCAAGGAAATCTCTCGGAGGGTTTCATCTGATCCTATCCAAAGTCGGTAGAGAGAGTCGAGCTTCTTCTCCGGTTTGAGATTCAGACGGTAATATTGGCCGAAGAGATCTACCAAGTTCTAGAACCAGCTGACGGAGCCTACTGGGAGATGGTGGTACCAATCAAGCGACATGTCATCTAGGCTACTTACGGAGGTGCGGCATATAACCTGGTTTCCATGATCATAGGGCATCAATACTTGTTTGAAAGCGAGGACGTGCAGTGTTGGATCTCTTGTGAGGCAATTGACCTTGAGAGGATTGGAGTTCGCCAGCTTCGAGGGAACGGATCCCGGAGGATTTGTCAATGAAGAGGTCCCTCAGAAGCGTGATTGTTCTGATAGTCACCTTGCTGGTCTGAGAGGTGCCTCGGAGGAAAAGGAGGCAACAATGGTATTGGATTCCTCGTCGGGTGGTGCTCGGCCAGAGTTCGATCGTAGTTGTGTTGAAGCTCGTCTTTGGGGCGGCGGTCCTTGTTTCGGATATCCCTCACGATGCAAGGATCAGAGGATGAACCAGAGCTGAGAGGTTCAGGATGTCAAGTAGACTCTTTGAGTCATTCCCAAACCGTCGGCCTGGAGGGAATAGGCGAGGGTCCTCTCGAGAGGGGATCGAGGGATTGTCTGGGGGTGTCAACGACTGAACGTCTGGAGGGAGTTGGAGATGGGTCTAGTGATCGACGGATGTCTGCTTTGTCGTTAATGCCGGCAACTGACCTAGGAAGGTCGGCACCTGCCTTGATAGCTACTCATCGGAGAGAGTTTGTCTCGACTATGAAAGCAACGTTCTGCTTCATCAAGGTGAGGAGTAGAAAGTCTTCCGATGAGATTTGGTACGTCGCTTGAGGATCAGCGACGGGCGAGATGTGCGCTTTCCCGGGGCGCTGAAGAGTCTCGTCGGTGGTGTGAGGAGACTGTCAAGGTTGAGCTAGAGTTGCACGATCTATCGAACGATAATTCCTTGAGTTCACAGCTGGGTGCTGCTCGGGAGGCTGACTTGTCATATGCCTATGACTCATTGAGTGGGTCATAGATGCGGGAAGCTGAGGTGAACATTGCTTCCCTCCGACTAGTCCACGGGTCGTGTCTTCACCATTCAGGTTTGCGATAGAGATAAACAGATTGCTCGGGCAATTGGTAGCTACTGCTTGACTGAAGGATCTAGGAAGCCTAGAGGTTGCAAGTCGATATAGGAGATCCCACAGATGGCGCCAAACTGTGGGGGAGGATTTCGGCTGTCGTATGTAACCCCCCTTCCAACAGTCGATTGAAGGTTTGATCCTTTGGGATGTGGCCCGTTGTAAAGCACTAAGGGGTCAAGTGCTGAGCTACCACACAGTTACTATAGAGATAGAGAGAGAGGGAGATAGAGAGAGTTGACACAAGGTATGGTGATGAAGTTCGACCGAAGCCTACGTCTCCATGCGGTAAGACACAACCTTTGAATCCACTATCACCGAAAATGTAAAGCTACTCTCGACAGGCCGAGGAGTGCTTGTTACAAGTAGATAGAGGGTGGAGAGGGCTTGGACGTCTGAAGACCAGAAGGCTCTCGGAGCTCTAAAAAACAGAAAGTAGGATTGGTAATAATGAAATCAGATCCGGTTTATTTACAGGATTGGCTATTTATAAGGGTTTGAAAATATTCTGGGAATATTCTCTATAATATCAGGAGTTTAGGCAATTATCCAGGGGATTTATCAGTCCCTGGATGGCATGTGCGGGACCCAGGCAGGTCTGCAGGACCCATTGTCGTCTTTGCGGGATCCAAGCAGGTCTGTGGGTCCCACTGTCATCTTCGTGGGCCTCAGGCTGGGTTGCGGGTCCCACTATCGTCTTCGCGGGACCCAGGCAGGGCTGCGGGTCCCACTGTCATATTCGCAGCCCCAGGCAGGGCTGCTTGTCCCAATTTCGTCCTTGCGGGTCCCACTATCTGGCGTTAGCCAGATTCTGCACCCGCAGGGGTCTGTTTATTGCCCCAAGTTCGTGTAACACCTAGGAGAAAGAGATAGAGACAAACCCTTAAAAGTTCTCTTGGAATACCACAAACAAACGCAGCCGAAAAAAGTATTCTCGCGTGCCTATCTGCTGGATTTTGCCCTAGGCAAAAATCTTGAAGGCCTGTGTAGGTCCGGCTTTTGATTTTGCCCAGGGCGAAATTCCCTGTTTTCGTCGCTCCTTTGCATCTCTGTCTTCCGCCATCCTTCACTCACGAACTTTGGACATTGTAGAGGATTTGTTTCAAGTCAACATCCTCAACAACTAGTTCAATAGGTCCCTCCACCTGATGTTCAACATTCACTTCTCTTCAAATCATGGGTGTTGGATTAGATCCAACGCTTGATAGTTCAAAGGTTTGGACCACCCGTGTGTTATCGTAATGGGATGATGCAGCTTTGGGCTTCCTCAAATTTAAGGGAGGAGAAGAGGAGGATATGTGGTCTCTACATCTTTGAGGAAGCCACTAGACATCCACATTTGGGTTCTTCAGCCTCCTCAAACCGTACATTTTAGGAGACCGTTGGAGATACACTAACATGTTAACAATCATTTTTCTTTTACCAATATAACAACCAATTGAAAAATAGAGATTTTATTCATACCTCAGGATTTTATTTATTTTTTAATTATTCAAAACCCAAGAATTGATGAGTTTATCCTATTTTTCATTTTTTCACCTTTTTGTTTTTAATAATATAAGTATACCCTCTCCTCTTCTTACCCTATCTTTCTCTTCTCCTTCCTACCCCATATGCCTCCTCTCATACCCCACGATTATCACACTAGTGCATACTTTTGCGTACTTCCCAATGTTGCTTATGTCACACCCCTTCCCTTCCACATTCCCCCACCCCCCAGCAGAACCGTTGGTATTGTCGTTATCTCCTTTTTCCCCAGCTTGCAAGCCATGTGTTCATTTCCCTTGACTTTGAAACATGCATGCTGCTCCATATAGATTTTATTCCAATTCTTATGGATAAAGGTGATTTTGAAATCAAGTTGTCCCATCGTCAAATCCCTACTCGCAGTATGCCCAACACACTTTGAATGGATGACATATTCATTACAAATGAGAATATTTTATTATAGTCATACACTTTCTTTGCCAATAGTCTTTTCACTATCAATATTGCTTTCGTACTTTGGTTATGAGTTCTTTCCATCGATCTTCAATCTGAAAAAATATTTACTCTTTTTTGTTTTTTTTTTCCACACAGACAATTGAACCAGGTGATAAGCGAGGTTCTTATGCAAGGAATCATTGTCCTTTTCCCGTAGCTTCTAGTCACCCCCCTTCTTATATTTGACTTGTGCTTCTTGAATGTTCTCATGATCACCCCATGTGTGAATGTAACAAACTAAAAAATATGAGTCCCTATAAGAGAACAATGATGTAATTAGGATCTCCTTATATGTTGTGTGAATAGAACAAGCTCAGAATATGAGTACTTATTAGAAGGACAAAGATGTCTATAGGATCTTCTCGACATTATAATCTTTCGCATCCCCTTGTTTTTCTCTTCGATAATGATGTATCATAAATGCAAAAGATAAAGTAGAAGGAGGCTCATCCAACTTAGAACTTTGCTAATTGGGATGTACATAATGGAACTTGCTAAATGGTTACAAGCAAAGTGATCAAATCGAAGTAGAAGAAGATAGGAGGTAGGGCCACTTGGCGGGGAGTGGTTCGAAGCGCCACTGAGAGGAAGAGTAAAAATGTTGAGTCGATAAAGAAGGAGAAGACACCATTCCCCGTTAGGAAGGAGGGAGGTCGATGGTGCCGCCTTGTCGCCAAGATGTGAAGAGAAGATATCCATGCCAAGATGAGAGAAGATAGTGAAGGAAATTGTCGAAGAGTTTAGATAGGGAGGATAATAAGAAAAATCATCGCATTAACTATAGTCTTACCTTCACTGATCAAAATTTTTTTAATCATGAGAGCACTAGAGATGATTTTATAGGGGTTTCGGAAAAAAGAGGGCATCAAAGATAGATGGTAGAGATTATGAGAGAAGTAGTGGGAATCATGAGGGAAGATACCTCAATTGGGGGAAGAAAGTGAGAGATATGGAGAGACAGACGAGGGATTTGGAGAGAGAGAGAGATAGAGACCATGAGTGATGTCATCCCACATATTTGGGTTTGCATGATACATACCTTCTTATGAAAAGCTATGAAATAATATATTTTTCACACGAACTTGTTAATTCTGAGCAGATTACGTTCATCAGCCTAGATTTTTCTTCAAATTGAGTATTGTCTGAGATCAATGGGAGAGAAAGGACCTTTTGTGGTTTGTTTTTAGAGAAGTTTGTATGCCGATTGTACAATGAAATTTCAGAAACACATCAATCTCCAGAACCTTGAGCATGTATCACTAGCGGCGGAAAATGAAGAGGGATATGAATGATACTGTGTGATGTTACCTGATCAAACTTTCCACGAATTAGATATGACTTCCTAACATATGCCATGGTTGTCAATACGTTTTGAAAGCTCTTAGAATTGGACGATGTTAAAAATTGGTTGTACGATCAACCAACTGATATGGAAGCCAAGGGTCCATCCAAACTCACATGTTGTTGCCCATTACAACGTGCCCTCGTCCATCTAAGCTCGCTCTGATAAGATTATGTCTACAATCATCATTGGATGTGGCCTCTCGATGGATCGAACTTGTGATCGGGTGTCCTAGGTGGCGCATTTATCAAGTAAAAATCAATCTAGAATATAAAGTAAAAATCATGAGCATATCTATAGGCGGATCATTGGAGGGTCTTAGGACCAAAGAAATGCTTATCCGTCTCCTATGTCAATGTTGCCATGCCAAGATCTTCAACTGTGTTTATGACGGAGGGGATCTTGGATCCGAACTCCATCTCCCCTATCCCCTCGGTTCCTAAGAGCAAAGATTCTATTCAATCAATCACAGCCGTTAATCGTTAGTTGGTCCGCGCTGCATACGGGTATGTTGTCTTTCTCTTCTCACTAGGCCCCGCATTGTACGGGTTTAATGACCCCTCGCAATCCCCACCAAACACCATTTTTTTTCGTGCAGGCTCACGTTTCACTTGGGCTTCCTCCCCCTCCGCCGGGCTCCAATCGGCCCGCCGCCTCGGATCGATCTCCGACCGCCGGAGCTCTCACAGATCAGAGCCGAATCTCGATCCACTCAGCTCGATCGCCGCCTGGATCCGGCTAAGCCACGCGCTAGACCATGGACGAGTTCCCAGGCCTCATGGCCAGGGATTTCGGCTTTCGAGCCCAAGGCAAATCTGCACCCATGTCCGCCTCCAAGTCCTCCGCCGCCGGAGGCGTTGGAGTCCCGAATCTGGCAGGCGGATCGGTCAGATCCTCTGCCCCGGCCTCCTCGTGGAACAAGTCAAGATCCGGGTGGAAGGGCGGCGATTCCTTACTCGGAGGGGGGATCCCGGAGGATCGAAGCCCACCCGGCTACGACGATGTCTTCGGCGCCCTCCCGATGTACTCGAACCCTTCCTCCCATGGTCGCTCCGCCTCGTCTTCTTCTTCTTCCCCTCCTTCCTTCGATTCCATGTTCGGCGGATTCAAGGATACGGCGCCGAAATCCTCGTCTTTACCGGTGTACGACAAGCCTATATACGACGACGATATCTTTGATGGGGTCCCTGGCATCAAGAGCTCGTCTTTTGTTAAGTATGACGATGTCTTCGGGTCGATCTCGTCGGCGTCCCACCAGCACGCCTCCTCCCCTCCATACGATGATCTTCTTCAGAATCTTGGGAGGGCAATGCCGGAGCACAAGGGAACAATCGATAGGAGATCCGGGGAACAGAAGGACGAGGGCTTATCTGGGTTTGATGAGCTGATACCTGGATTTGGTGGGAGCAGTCCTCGACAAAGGTACACTTTTCTCTCCGTCAACCATTTTGATGTTCAAATGCTTTTATGTTGGTGCATGTTCAAATCTGCGTGGTAATTCAATGCTGGATTAGCAGTAGGATACTTCGACATTGATATCGTATCTTTGTGGATCTCAAGAACCTCAGTAGATATACCTCTTTCTGTGCATGACTTGTGTATGAGGGGTGGTGGCCCTGGTGGGGGGATAGGGGCTGATCATCTGCTATGGCTGTTGGTACTTCACCTGGTGCATCTGAAATTGTTTGCCTTGTGCTGTATCTCTCAATGCTCATTGGGAAGCCTCCTTCAATACAAATTGTGTTGAAAGTCTGCAATCTTTCTTTAAGCGTTCATCGGGTCATATTTAGGGTTGATTGGACTATTACACCATTTGTTTTATGGGTGGTAAAACAAAGAAGAAGGTAGTGCGACTTGCGAGACTGGTTGGTATGTCTAATTAAGGAAGTAACATTGGTGCTAGCATAAAAAACAGTGGTATCAACAATGTTGGCTAGTTTTGGAATTTGTGTTTTAGCTTTGCGACGATTGCTACTAACATATTAACATGTTATGTACTCACTAGTTTGAAAGAGAGAATAAAGATGGAAGTCAGGTTTATAGTTCTTACCTTAAGATCAAAACAAGAAGGTTGACCGTGCAGGAAAAAAGGTAATCATTGATCTCTGGCAGCCAAATCCTACATATAAGCCATGCATGTGAAATGGGTCGAAGATTACCTTTGAATGGATCCGGAGTGTGTTCGGGTAAGAATGTGTGGCAAAGGGCTCGGACCTGCAAACCAGCGTGATGAACAGCTGGACGAGGCTTAACCATGAAATGTTTAGGCCGAATTTGGATCTGAATCCCAATCTGAGGCATTTGTATAAGCGAGGCTATAAGATTAAGGAGGTTGAATGGCCTTTTGCAGCCAAAAAAGACCCATAAAGCTGAAAATGCTATTTGCTATCTTCCATCATAACAAGCTGACATCTTGGGATGAGGCGAATAATCTCAATCTTAAGTGACAAAATTCAAAGTGGTTCACTTGGCAGCTTCTTTAATGTTATTTATTTTCTTTGATTTTTCTATGAGTTGAAACTGAGAGGATTAATGTCTTCGTCTTCTTCTTCTTCTGCTGCTGCTGCTTCTGCTTTTGCTCCTCCTCCTTTGATATGTTTTTTTTATTGGGTCTTAAAATATATATCACATAAATGCCTTACTACCGTGATAATCAACCCCTTTTTAAATTTATTTTAGGGTGCAATTATCAACCTAGTACTATTTGGTTTCACTCTATATTGTATTTTGTTAATTCCAAACTGAGGGGTACCTCAACTGTGTATGAGTTCAAACATCAAACGTGTGGGTTCAAGCTTTGCTGAACAAAACAAGCCGTACTAGTGTGAAGAGAAAGACCTTAGGTCATAATTCTTTGACTGATTAGCAGCTCTTTGATAGAGTTGCATTGAGAATCGTGAACTTCTACTTAGAAGCAGTCTAATTTATTGCCTGGTTTAGTTGTTAGACATCCTTGTACATCAGAAGGTGGGGTGGCTTTGAATCCTTGTTGTGGTTCTGATAATACATCAAGAAAAACAATTTATTTAGTCCTTAACAAATAATAACATGTAAATTTGATTGTCTAGACAAACTTTGTTGCACGGTTACTGGTATGTGCATTCATGTTGTACATGGGTGTGAGGTGTGCTGGATTCTTTGAACTCCAAAAGGTTGGATCTATTACATGCTAATGTATATTTGGATGTGTACGGATGTATGTGTTTAATTGAGCTTATTGGAATATGCAAATAAGTGGGACTTGGTTTATTGCCAAGCTAAAATAGTAGACATTATTAGCTAGTGAAAGAACTAGTTTTATATACCAACAATTTGTTAAAGTATAAGTTTAATCAGATCCTAGGGTCAAGGACAACTGTTCCTCACTATTACATTTGTATATTTTCTTAAGTCTGCTTTATTATTTTTGTGGGTTAGGTAGCCAAATATGAATAGATGTATTGGATCCTTTCAGATTCGGTTAAGATTATTCTCTTTTTTTTTTTTTATGATAAATCATTGTTCATTGACCCTAGACAAATCTGCACCCGTACAGTTATCATTATACGTCTAACATAGGTACCTCTGCCAAATAGAAGAACCAAGTATTACGATAGATGAAATTAATCAAATTCCTGTGTTTTCTTATATAAATTCTTTCAAATCTGCGGGTTTGACTCAAATGTACACTTCACTTCTTTACTCTTGTTTGTTAGAGCAGCTGGTTTTCATTGAGCCTCATAATTCTCGCTTTCATTTTGCTATCAAGAGTGTGCAAATTATCCACATATGCTCCTGACTTTATTGAGATACTATGCACATTATTTTTGGTGAGGACACACGTCCTTCTGCACTCTTTCAGCGGGTCTACAAGTGTCGCAGGCGTCTGACTCCTTCTGGCTAGGAGAGTAGTCAACCTCCACAAGAGGCCTGACCCATCTGGGGCCCATTAACATTCGTTTATTTATTTACTATTTATTTGTCATGTTGGCCACAATTATTAGGGCATTTTTTTGACTTGGGATACAAGTCGTTTTTTCACCTTTGTTATAGTCCCACCTTACTTAGGGATGGTTATGCATGTATACCGGCTCATTATATAAGAGCCGGGTCTCTCTCTTTTATAAGTATGAATGATTGAAATAAAAATTGATTGATTGCATTAAATCTTGGATTGAATTCTACCAGAGAAGGATTCCTCGCATCTGGTTAGGGATGGCAACGGTGTGGTTTAAAACTGAAAACCGCTGTAAACCGCACCGAATGGTGCTGTTTTGGTTTGCCAAAATATAAAACCGTCGCGGTGCGGTTTCGATTTTCGATTTGGGTGTAGTAGTGCGGTTTTGGTTTTGACCAAAATCGCATATAACAACACCGTTTAGGTCATTATAATGATAAACCGCGGTGCACCTCACCGCACCACATGGTGTGGTTTCGGTTTTACATAATGATACACTATCGCGGTGCGGTGCGGTTTTGGTGTGGCGGTTTGGTGTTGTGGTGCGGTTTCGGTTTTGCCCAAGACCGCACAGTTGCCATCCCTACATCTGGTGGACTCCAGATCTTCTCCCCCTTCTTCTCTCCTCCCCTCTATTATCTCTCGAGCCCTAATTCTGACTGTGATCATCGAAGACGGAGAAAAGCAAGGAAGCGAATAGAAACAAAGAAGAAGAAAAAGAGCAAGGAAGAAGTGAGGATGGGCTTCAAGCCTTTTCCTTCTATCTCTGTGGGCATCGAAATTAGCCCACGGGTCGAACCCGATTTTTACACGAAAAATGGGCTTGCACTCGATGACCTTCGGGTCGAACCCGACTCGCTCATGCAACTTGGGCCCGCACACAACGGCCCGCATGCACACTCGGCCCGCACACAACGGCCCGCATGCACACTCGGCCCGCACACAACGGCCCGCATGCACACTCGGCCCACACACAACGGCCCTCATGCGAAATTGGGCCCGCACACGAATGGCCCGCATGCGAACTCGGCCCGCGTGCAAACCCAATTCGCGCATCGCGGCCCAACTCGAAGCAAACGGGTCCCACCGGACCCGCGACTCGAACACAAAGAGGGGGGCCCACCGGCCCCCCCCTCTTGAAAACCGTGCCCCCCTCATCAAAGAAAGGTGGGGCCGGCCATAAAAGAAAAAGAAAAGAAAAGAAAAGAAAAAGAAAAAGAAAAAGAAAAAGAAAAAGAAAAGAAAAGAAAAGAAGAAAAAAAATCAAAACCGCCTTGATGCGGGGGGAGGTGGCGTGGACGTCTACACAACCGTAGATCCGCGACGATCCCTCGATCCAACGGACAAGATGACGTTGTGTCGCCATCCGATCCAAAAGTGCAACAAGAATAACAACTCGATCTCTAAAGATCGAGTCACATCTAGCCCATAACCACTCCAACTAAAAAGGAGGAAATCGGGTTTGTTTCCCCAAATAAGGGAACGATATCTCGATGGTTATGAGGGGAGATATTGGAGGAAACAAAAAGATTTCAGCAATATCTCCCCCAACCGCCCCCCTTTGCCTATAAATAGAAGGGGTCGGGGAAGGCATCAAAGGTCCGAAAGCCGAAGACGAAAGAGCTTCGCAAGAGAAGCTCCAACGCTCGAAGACCGAAGGCTTCACGAGGCACGGCAAGCATATCCTACGGGAGTCCTTGGCCCTTCAAGTCCTCATCAACGTGACGACCTTGCACTCGGAGATCAAAGCTTCGACTCCTCGCACGAAGAAGAAAGCGTGGAGAAGAAGACTCGGAGCCGTCATCACCCGATTGCTCCAACGATCTTCATCAGCTCCGAAGACGCCATAAGCAAAGGCCGGAGAAGAAGATCGAAGCCGACAACACTCGTCGTCTTCAATCAAGGCATCGACTCCTCGCACGAAGAAGAAAGCCAGGAGAAGAAGGCCTGAAGCCGGTGCTACCCCTGCCGCCTTCGTCAACCAAAAGCCGACGCTACAACCGTCGTGCTAAAGCCGGTGCCACACCCGCCGTCTTCATCAACAAAAGCCGACGCTACAACCGTCGCACGAAGATCGGTGCTACACCCGCCGTCTTCATCAACGAAAGTCGACGCCACAACCGTCGCACAAGCATCGGTGCTACCCCCGCCGAAAAGCCAAAACCGACGCCACAACCGTCGAGGAAGCCGGAAGAGTAAAGAAGCCTTGAAGAGGTAACGCCAGTCGTTCGAGAAGAAGATCGAGTCGAAGCTAAAGTCAAAGCCGACGCAAGAAGCCAAAGCAAACGCACCGGTAAAGCCCGCGCTAAAGCAACGCACGTGCCAAAGCCAAGCAACTACGACGGTCACGAGCAAAGCACCGCACGTTCTAGCCGATACGACGCGAAGTCCGGAAGAACTAAAGCATCGCAAGTCTCTACCCGTCTACGTTCAAGCGCAAGCGCCAAAGCAAAGCAAAAGCCAGAGCCACGCCAAAGCTACGCCAAAGCCGAAAGCTAAAGCCAAAGCTGACGCCAAAAACACGATCGACGCCGCGAACCGACGATCAAGGACGCCGAGGTCGAGCAAGGATCGAGGAAGACACGAAGACCGAGGAACGAAGCCCAAAGCCTCCCTAGCCGAGAAAGCGCGAAGCACGGACGGGACAAAATCAACGGCGGAAACTCCTTAGCCTCTCAAAAACCCTCACCCTGTAAAGACCTCTGTCCTGGGCAACCCCTTCAGAGCTCTCGCACGAACACCACGTGGAGACGCGGATCAAAGGGACCCTCCAGAGGATCTCTCCCACAATCTCCTGATCAAAGAAAATTTGTAATCTCGTGTGATCCGCAATAAAGACGACCCGAATCTTTTTCCGCGACCACAGATTTCTGGCACGCCCGGTGGGACATCCTCTCCTTTCATCCGTACGTTTGAAGGAGTTGCTTCAAGTTCGCCATGGTCGGAACGAACGACGATTCGTTTGCTCCAACAAGCCTCTCACCTATCGCCGAGTCTCCACTACTCCAACACGGCGATCCAGAAAACCCGGTGGATGACATTCCCCCGGTAGTACGCGTTTACACTCGGCGTACTCAAACGCTTGCGGACTTCTTCACGCCAGAAACTGCTGCTGAAGGTGCTCGCCAAATCACCAATGAGGCCTTGGTGCATGAAGAAACAAGCCTCAATCCTGGAACATCTGTCCAGAAATTTGGGGAGGACCAGCCCCAACCCCGAACCCGTTCGGGTTCTCCAGCGGACTTTGCACCTCCATTGCCGGGGGCAAACATCCGTCATCAAGCAGAAGCAAGTCAGCGTAACTACGTCTCCGACGACGATGGCGAGGGTGCGGGCGTGCAACATCGAGACGTCCTGCGACACCATCCTCCGTCCGCTCTCCAGCTCCAAGTCATGCAAATGGGTGAACATATGGCTCAGCTCACCCGACTAATGAAAGAGAAAGATCGTCACATCAACACCTTGCTTCAGAGACTGAGTGCCAGGGATGTCGCAACATTCGGTCAACCTCCTGCTTCTCCAGTAGCTGCTTCAGCCCCGTCTCCAACTCCTGCTCTTGCAGAAGTTGGCCCGGCAACACTAGCAACTACTCCTGCACTTTCCTCGGCCCCCGTGCCGGTCTCGGTGGCCGCTCAACCTTCAGTGGCAGCAACGATGAATGCCCAGCAAATACAAGCACTAGTGGCTGACATGATGCGTTCCCACGGCGGCAGCCTACCTCCGATTACGGCAGCATATTCGAAGCCTTACACTACAAGGATCCAGCAGCTGCACTTCCCTACCGGGTTCCAGCTACCAAAATTCCAACACTTCGACGGGAAGGGAAATCCAAGGCAACACATTGCCCACTTCGTTGAGACTTGCAACAACGCCGGCACATACGGCGATGAGATGGTGAAGCAGTTCGTTCGCACCCTCAAAGGTAATGCTTTTGACTGGTATGTTGATCTTCCTCCAGGATCCATTGACAGCTGGGATCAGATGGAAAGAGAATTCCTCAACCGCTTCTACAGTACTCGGCGCATCGTTAGCATGACTGAGCTTACTGCCGTCAAGCAAAGGAAGGACGAATCAGTAATCGACTACATCGATCGATGGAGGAATCTCGCCCTGAATTCACGAGACCGTTTGTCGGAAGACTCGGCTATCGAGATGTGCACCCAAGGCATGCACTGGGGCTTACTCTACATCCTCAAGGGGATCAAGCCTCGGTCCTTCGAAGAACTCGCAACTCGAGCCCACGACATGGAGCTCAGCTTAGCAAATCGCGGGGACTCAAAGACCAAAGACTTCCTGAAGGTGGAAAAGAAAGACAAACCGCCGGCACCCAAATCAAAGCAAGTTAATGTCGCCGACATCGCCTCGGCCTCCAAGCCACTCAAAATCAGCGGTAAGTCAGATCAAGAAAAGGGAGCTGCCATACCACCGCCTCCATCTCAAAGGCAGTCGAAGATGACTCTAGAAGAACTTGAGGCCAAAGAGTATCCCTTTCCAGACTCAGAAGTCTCCTCCATGTTCGATCAACTGCTACAAGAAAAGATGATTGAGCTTCCTCCTTCAAAAAGGCCCGAACAGATGCATCGGGTCAACGATCCGCTCTTCTGCAAATACCACCGGCTGGTCAGCCATCCTATTGAGAAGTGTTTCGTCTTCAAAGAGCAGATCATGGCACTCGCAAAGCAAGGAAAAATCGAGATCGACTCCAGCGACGTTGCAACGGCAAACATGACATCCATCACCTTTGGTTCGTTTCAACCGGTACTCGTTGCTACCCACCAGAGAAGGCCCAAGTTGCGCATCAATCGCCAAAGGCCAATTGCGAAGTTAGCTCCACAACGGAAGATCTCAAGACGACAGCAGTACGCTCCTAAGCTCGCTGAGAAAGAAACGTCACTGCCCTGGGGGCAACCGTCGCCTACATCGACGTCTCTCTCAAACAAAGCTATGTCCCAACGGAATCTCCAGACAAGGTACGAGCAAGGAGACCCGGAGGTCGGTCTGTTAGGCCAGCCTTCAGGTAAATTCGACTACTACGTCCTCTACTCCAGACCTTCGCTTGTCTCAATAGAAGAAATCGAGCCCACCGGCTGGGAGTCAGAAGGCGAACCACCAAGGTCCCCAGAGGAGCAAGGCTCCCCAACTCATGGAGAACCTACAAATCTCCGGACAAGGTACGAGCAAGGAGACCCGGAGGTCGGTCTGTTAGGCCAGCCTTCAGGTAAATTCGACTACTACGTCCTCTATTCCAAACCTTCGTCTGTCTCAATAGAAGAAATCAAGCCCACCGGCTGGGAGTCAGAAGGCGAACCACCAAGGTCCCCAGAGGAGCAGGTCTCCCTGACCCATGAAGGACCTACCACTCCCACTCCAGAGCTTCACCTTGGTAACGAAGAATCCACTGATGAAGATGCATGGGTCGTGTTGCCTCGCAGACGAAGGCCATGGACGCCAAGAAGTCACAAGTTCGATCGGGTAACAAGAAAGCTTCCGGAACGAAGAACTTACAAAAAGAAGAGCAAAGCTCCAGGAAGGAAGGCATTCAAAGTACCGCCAGCAGATCCTGATGATCTCCTCCTGCAAAACCCTCCAGAACCGACAACATTGCAGGAGTTCTTCCCCGATTACTTCCTCCCAGCTAATCAGCAGCACGAAGCCTCCTGTTGCATGGTTGAGATTCACATAGCGCCGGAAGAAGAAGATAGGATCAAGCCTTCCAAAGAAAGCAACACCGACAACGAGGACGATTCCGACAAAGACAGTACTGCTGCTTACGATGAGGCAATCATGCACTTGCCACTCATAGAAGCACTACACCTCCCAGAGAAAGCTCGCCTAGCAATGGCCGAGGCTTTGACAGACCCAGACAGCTACAAGAAGAAAAACGCCGAGAAGGACAAAACTATTGTCTCATGTAACGCAGCAATAACCTTCTCGGACGAAGATCTGCAGCTCGGAGCACGACTGCACAATCGACCTGTCTATGTCTCGGGATACATCAACGAGAAGCCGGTAAATCGAATCCTGTTGGACTGTGGCTCCGCCGTCAACATCATGCCTATCCAAACAATGCGCCAGCTCGGCATCACCACCGACCAGCTCTCGCAAAGCCAGCTGGTCATTCAAGGGTTCAACCAAGGAGGACAGTCCACCATAGGGATCATTCGTCTAAAACTCTCTATCAGTCAGCTTGACACGACGGTTCTTTTCCACGTCATTGACTGTCAAACATCATACCACCTTTTGCCGGGAAGACCGTGGCTGCACGAAAACGGTGTCGTAGTGTCTACCTGGCACCAATGCCTCAAGTACTACGAGGAAGGTCTGGAAAAGTGCATTGTTGCAGACGACAAGCCATTCAATGAGGCGGAAGCGCACCTCGCCGATGCCAAATTTTACCAAGCAAGGGACCTTGTTGCAGAAGTCCTTCCAGCTAAAACTCCTCGAACTCAGAAAGCTAAAAGTATGGAGCAGGATGAAGCTCCGCCAACTCCAAATCCGGTACCACCATCTAAGGCGATACACGAAGTCAAAGAAGTGCTAGCGCCGAGACGAAGAATGCGCATCAGCTCCAAGCCAAGATCCATGAAGCACACTCCATTACCTGCCCAAGCTACGACAGTCTTACGCCTCACACCTCAGTGGCTTCGCAAAGATGAACCACCACCTTTTGCCTCGCCAAAAGGGATGGTCCGGCCGCTATCGGAAGCTAATGTCATCACTCTGCAAGAGATGACACTGCCACTACCCAGCCTGGGGCAAGCTTCAAGTTCACCAAAACCCATCAATCCCTTCGAATCCAGCCAACTCACATTCAAGCCAAAAGGAAGCTGGGGGCAAAATGCCGCCAAGCTGCTGTTCAAAGCTGGTTACGACGAAGGCAGTGCTGCACATATGAGTACGCTCCTGCCAGCTCCAATACCACACGGGATGACTAAGACTCAAGCCCATTTACTCCAGGGTGGCGAGCAGATCCCACCAAATCGGCGAGGCATCGGCTCTCGTCAAACCCCGGTGGTCATCAAGATAACAGGAGAGAAGACCTTCACCTCTAACTACATTGAGGTGAAGTTGGTGAATGAAGCGGAAGAGGGATCGTCAGCTTCCGATGCACGCTCTACCAATATTCATCCCGGTACAAAGGACGCCAAAAGAAGGCGATATCGAGCTCGGCGTCGGACCGTACCTCAAAAGCAAAAGAAGAGCGTCAAAAACAAGGCAAGTCAAAATCCCATATCAGTATTCAAAAGACTTGGGCCAATCAGACAAGCAAAGCGAAGGTCAGTATTCGACCGCTTGGGAAAGCCACCCACTGAGGTGAGAAAAATCATTCCCACCCACCCACCCACATTCTTTCAAACTGCCAATGTTCCCAATATCATTCTGGTCTCTCTTAATCATATCACAATTGCCGACTTATCGGTCGACGACACTTCTACTTCGGACGACGAGTTGCCTAGTGCACCGCCAGTCCTCGAAGAAGGGGGGCAATCTACCGTCGACGATCTGAAAGAAATCAACTTGGGGACACAAGAGGATCCTCGGCCTACATTCGTAAGTGCACTCCTGACTCCCGAAGAGGAAGCCGCGTACATCAAGCTACTCCAAGAATACAGAGATGTCTTCGCATGGTCCTACAAGGAAATGCCGGGACTTGACCCCAAGATCGCAGTACACCAGCTTGCTGTCAAGCACGGAGCTAGCGCCATCAAGCAAGGACAAAGACGTTACCGACCGGAACTGGTACCGCAAATAGAAGGCGAAGTCAACAAGCTCATTGAAGCCGGCTTTATCCGAGAAGTTAAGTATCCAACGTGGATCTCCAGCGTGGTCCCAGTCAAGAAAAAGAACGGCCAGATCAGAGTATGCGTGGACTTCAGGGACTTAAACAATGCATGCCCCAAAGATGACTTCCCACTGCCAATCACAGAACTAATGGTGGATGCAACAACAGGCCATGAAACACTAACCTTCATGGATGGATCCTCAGGCTACAACCAGATCCGGATGGCGCCCAAAGACGAAGAGCTTACAGCATTCCGCACGCCAAAAGGGATCTACTGCTACAAAGTCATGCCTTTCGGCTTGAAGAACGCAGGAGCCACTTACCAACGAGCCATGCAAAAAATTTTCGACGATATCCTTCATCAGAATGTAGAATGCTACGTCGACGACCTCGTGGTAAAATCAAGACAAAAGTCCACACATCTTCAAGATCTCGAGCTAATCTTCAAGCGACTTCGAAGGTACCAACTCCGCATGAACCCGCTTAAATGCGCATTTGGGGTCTCCTCGGGAAAGTTTCTCGGCTTTGTCGTACGCCATCGAGGTATCGAAATAGATCAAACCAAGATAGATGCTATCCTCAATATGCCAATCCCGAAAACCGTGCGAGACCTCCGAGGTCTCCAGGGCCATCTAGCATATATCAGAAGGTTCATCGCCAACTTAGCTGGAAAATGCAGACCCTTCAGTCGCCTCATGAAGAAAGGAGCAGCATTCAAGTGGGATGAAGCTTGTCAGGAAGCCCTCCAAAACATCAGGGATTACTTACTCAAGCCCCCGGTTCTGACAGCACCAGTTCAAGGAAAGCCATTGGTCCTTTACATCAGCGCCCAGGAGCAGTCCTTGGGGGCACTCCTGGCTCAAGACAACGAGCTAGGCAAGGAAACAGCATGCTACTATTTGAGCCGCACTCTCATCGGCGCGGAGCTAAACTACCCCCCGATTGAGAAGGTCTGTCTGGCGCTCATCTTCGCTACAAAAAAGCTGCGACACTATATGTTAGCTCACACCATCAGACTCATCTCAAAAGCCGATCCGCTCAAATACATCATGTCAAGACCAGTGCTCTCCGGACGTCTGGCCAAGTGGGCTTTGCTCCTCCTTGAGTTTGACATCACCTTTGTCCCTCGTAAAGCGGTCAAGGGTCAAGCTCTCGCAGACTTCCTAGCAGAATACCCCCTTCCAGCAGAGTGGGAACTATCGGAAGATCTCCCAGACGAAGAAGTATTCTACATCGACATCGCCCCTTCTTGGAAAATGTTCTTCGACGGTGCGGCCAGGCAAGATGTAGCAGGAGCGGGAGTTATATTCGTCACACCAAACGACGAAGTACTTCCCTTCTCGTTTCTACTATCAGAGCCATGCTCCAACAACAGGGCGGAATATCAAGCTCTGATCATTGGCCTCGAACTCGCCAATGATATGAAACTTCAAGGGCTCACAATTTTCGGCGACTCTCAACTCATCATCCAACAAATATTGGGGGCATACGAGGTCAACAAAGAAGATCTCGTGCCATTGCACATACGAGCCCTGAAACTCCTTGGTACACTCAAAGATGCTTCAATCCAGCATGTCCCCAGAAACCTCAATCAGCAGGCTGATGCGCTTGCAAATTTAGCGGCTACACTTCCGTTCCCAGAAAAAAGCCAACTCATCATCCCTATCTGTAAGAGGATGGTAATCACCGAAGAGGACCTCCCTATGGGGATCCCAGACCAAGTCAACGCAGTACACGTTTTCGTGACCGACGAGCTAGACTGGAGACAGCCATTCATAGACTTTCTTGTCCACGGGAAGCTCCCTGAAGATCCGAAGCGTAAGGTCGACATTCGCCGACGGTCTCTGAAATTCTTCCACTTCAACAACGAGTTGTACCGTCGAAGCTACGATGGTGCACTCCTGAGGTGTCTAGCAAAAGAAGAAGCAGAAACAGCACTAGAAGAAGTCCATGCCGGGATCTGTGGCTCACATCAGTCCGGTCCAAAGCTGCACTTCCGCATCAGGCGGATGGGGTACTACTGGCCCACTATGATCAAGGACTCCCTCGAGTTTGCAAAAAGATGCCACACTTGCCAGCTGCATGGCGACTATATCCGTCAGCCTCCGGAGCCTTTGCATCCAACCATCGCATCATGGCCCTTCGATGGATGGGGACTCGATATTGTCGGTCCGCTACCCAAGTCATCCAAGCAGCATCTTTATATCCTGGCGGCAACAGATTACTTCTCCAAGTGGGCTGAGGCAGTACCATTGCGAGAAGTCACCAGGCACTCTGTCATCAACTTCATCCAAAACGACATCATCTTCCGATACGGCATCCCTCGCTATTTCGTTACGGACAACGGGAAGCAATTCAAGAACTCCGCTGTCAGCCAATTTTGTGCCAAGTTCGACATCAAGCAAAGGTGTTCAACCATGTACAACGCCTCTGCCAATGGCCTAGCTGAAGCTTTCAACAAAACACTCTGCAAACTTTTGGAGAAAGTCGTCTCAAAGTCGAAGAAAGACTGGCATGAACGCATGGGTGAAGCGCTGTGGGCATATCGCACCTCTTTTCGCACACCAACACAGGCGACTCCATACTCGCTGGTATACGGAGTAGAAGCTGTCCTCCCACTTGAACTCCAGATCCCGTCACTCAGGATAGCCATCCAGGAAGGCCTCGTCAACGGCAACAACACTCAACTTCGCCTAGTGGAATTAGAAGCCCTAGATGAAAAGCGCCTCGAAGCCCAGCAACGCCTGGAATGCTACCAAGCCAGGCTAACCCGAGCCTTCAACAAAAGGATTCGCCCTCGATCCTTCCAAGATGGAGAGTTGGTGCTCGCAGTTAAACGCCCCATCATCCTTTCGCATCGAGGAGGAAAGAAGTTCGACGCCAAGTGGGATGGACCGCACGTTGTCAAAGAGGTCTACTCCAACGGCGCATATCTTCTCACCACGCCAGAAGGGCTTACGCTCGGCCCTATCAACGGCAAGTACCTCAAAAGGTACTATGCCTAAAAGCAAGGCGACACCCCTTGCAAAAGCAAAAAAAAAAAAAAAAAAAAAAAAAAAAAAAAAGGGAACTACGTGTGACTTGATCCCTCTCAGTAGGGTATGTAGGCAGCCTGTAAAGGTTCAGTCCAAACAAAAGAAAAACACAACCAAGCTCTGCCATTCTAGAATACAAGTCCAAAAAAAAATAGATGCATGATATTAAGTTATCACCGGATAAAGAAAAACAGAACTACAAGTCTGTTCAGCAGAAATGACAAGAAAGAAAAGGAAATGCGACATGCTAGTAAAGCGAATCAAATCCTTTGAGACGTTGGAGCAGCTCGCCGTCAGTAACCTCCATGCGCTCCAACTCTGAAGACCGAGAAGCTACCCGCTCCCGATGCGCCGCCAGCTCGATACGCTGCTTTGCCAAGTCTGCTCCAGAAGACTTCTCGATCGTCTCAGCTTTCTCGAAAGATGCGCGAGCAGCCTCTAGCTTCTTCCGCGCCCGAACAAGGCTCGCAGCGGCAAGTGCATGCTGCGCCTCCAGTCGACGCTCCTCGTCCTCGGCCTTTGCCAGTATCAGGGGAAGGTCATCTTCCATCGAAGCCCGTTTCAAGCAATGAGCTTCACTATCCGCCAAGAGAACACGCATCTGTGCCTCAAACAAAGAGCCATCTACCTGGAAGGCCGCCAGGTTCCTGCAAAACTCGGGCCCCTCAAGAACCCACCAGCTGCTCAAAGCGTCAAAGCCCTCTTCCTGGAAGGGTGCAAGCGTCGTCTGGATATACTTCCGACAGCTCTCCAAAAGAAGCACAGAGAGAAGGTCCCGCGAACTGTACTTTCTCTTGTCTGCCTCTGAGTGCACGGGCAAGGTGGGCTCCGGCCCTGAAGGCTCAAGTGAAGGAACCGCCTCCTGGACCATCGCCGTGATAACAGTCAGCGGAACCACCGGAGCCGAAGAAGGAGGCACAGGCAAACCTTCCGACAAAACGACTGCGGGAGTAGCCTCTGCCGGAGTACCGGACCTAGCTGGAGGAGTCTGTTCTCTCCCTACACTGGAGATCTCATCCTCCTCCCCAAAGCCCAACTGCCCCACGTCAATATCATCCAGGTTAACAGCACTGCCGGTAAAGTCTGCTCCACACGCTCCCAAAAGCTCCAAGTTATCCCAGGGAACATCCAGCCCGCTACCTTCAATCAACGTTGCTATGATGGGAGAGCACTCCTGCCCAACCCCCTTCGGGGTAGACTCGCAGTCCGGTCCAGCAGACCCTGCCAAAATAAGAGCTGGACAACTCAGCCAACGAAGTAAGAATACAAGCACAGAAATTTATGAGAAACTAAAAACAAGATATACCTGCAGCGTCCGACGAAGATACCCCAGAAGGAGGGATGACCCCATCAACAAAAAGCCCTGGCTCTCCGTCTCGAGCTGGCCCTGCCTCGCCAGCACCAGTCAAAGCTGCCTCACACAAGAGGTCCAACTTTCTCCTCTTGGGAAAAGCACCCCCACTCCAAGAAGCCTGAGTCTCAGGAAGGCCCTGAACCTTGGAGGACGGAGCCATCTCAACTTCTTGCACAGAAAGTGAAGCCTGGGAAGTACTCTCTCGACGGCCACAAGATTTCTCTGACCATCGCTCCTCGGACCAGAGACGGCGATCCTCTGACCCCGCCAAAGAGTCAAAAGGAAAGTCAGCCCGCTCGCTGCTAGCAAGGACGTCTAACGGAAGGCCAGCCAAGAGGGGAAGCACTGACCCGTTGACCCAGTGACGATACTCAGGAGTTGCGGCATCCTTGCCGCCCGACTTAATCCCCGGTGAGAAAGTACACCCAGTAAAACGATCGTAAAGTGCTCCCCAGAGGCGGTACGCCTCCTGCGGAGTATAACGTAACCGCAGGCGCAAAGGAGTCCCAGGCAACTCCTGCCGAAAACCCTGCTGACGAGCAAACCGGTGGGGAGAGTACCGGGCCACCTCCACTACATCCCCACGGCGCCAAACAAGATACCCAGGCCTGCAACTCACCATGCTCCAGTACAAAGGATCGGACATCTCCGCCCCATCGCACACCAGGGATTTCATAGAAGGCGCCAGTGCATTTTCCGATACAAATTCGAAGTCAGAGGGGCCCATGCGCCGCAAACACTCTCGGGCACTAGGCTTCGGACGCTCCCATGCATAAAAAGCATTCATTACACCTCCCACACAAGGAAGAAAGGGCACCGAGGTCGAAGGTCCACGCGCCGCGAAGATCCCCTTCGGAAAGTGGAGCCCAATCCAACCATAGAGGTAATGCAGGGGGCAAAAGGAACTGGCTCTGCCTACTTCCCCTCTTGCATTACCCGCACTCGATAGACTCCAGTAAGTGCCGCTAAGCCCGCCATACAACGAGCAGAGGATCGCCGGTGCCAGATTAAGGAACTCTCCAGTCACCATCCGAGCAGCTGCAAGGAAGGTCCCAGGGCGTACCACATCCCCTTCCCAGGGTAAAGCAAAGCGGCAGAGAAAGAGTACTAACCCCGCAGACCAGTAAACAGCACGCCAGTCATCACTACACTCTTCAAGTCCCAAGACTTCCCAGGGACGCTGCGCCCCGGCCATGGAGCACCACTCTTTCTTCAGAGATTCGATCGGTCGCCGGAAGGTGCCAGGCGCCGGCTTCTTTGACGAGGCATATCTCCACATCGGGTGACTCGAAGGAGGAGCGTGACGATACTCTCCTCGAAACCAGAAGTCCACCCAATCCGAGTGAAGTACCCGGTCTGACCGCTCGCGCGCCGCTATAATAGCATACGCCTTAAAAAGCAAAAGGCAGAAGCTAGGAGATTCATCTGGGTCCGTCAAAACCTCCAGGGAAGGAACCTCCTCCTGATAATAGCTCCGAACTTCGGGACACCCAGAGATGACGTGCACATCACGAAGGGTGATCCCGATTTCACCAGCTCCAGTCAAAAACGTATTGGTCTCGGGGCACCACTGCTCACACAAAGCCCGGTACATGCCGTCCGGTCGACTGTACTCCCAACAAGCTGGCTCCACAAACCTCGCCAAACGCTCCATCCCTGGCTCTGCCTCCAACGCGCCGGACAGCTTTTTCATCCAGTCCCGAAAACCTCCCAGATAGGTGACATCTCCACGTGATTGAATCCCCACGCCCCAGCGCGTACGACGGGAGCATATCTTCAAAGCGACAACAGGGACCGGAACCGACTCCTCGCCAGTATGGTGGAACGGCAACCCCAAGCTCGGCCGGACAATTTGCCGAGAAGATCCTTCGTCAGTAAGGATGCGCTCGCCAAGTTTCAACACTCGACAAGAGCCGTCAGTCACGCCATCCTCGCAAACTCGCTCGTGCGTCAAAAGCTGAAGTACCGACAGTCCAGTCTCCTGTCTCGAAGAACGATGGTGGAAGACTTGTGCGAAAGGGAAGCGAAGATGCGTACTCCCGTGGGAGACCACATCAACGATCCAGCCGGAACCCGGAAAGCTCTCGTAACGACGAGACCTGAAAAAGAAAGAACACAAAGCCCTAGTCAGATGGATTCCGAGTACAGAAACAAAGAAATCAAAAGGGGGGGCCTTCAGCAAAATAAAGAAAGACAGAGGGGGGTAATGGCAAAAAGCCACGACCCCCCCCCCCTTATCTCTCCTATTAAAGGGGGGGGCCTTCAGCAAATAAAGAAAGACAGAGGGGGGTCACAGCAAAAAAGCCATGACTCTATCTCCTCTCTCTTGTTAAAACTAGCAGGGAGGGGGCCTTCAGCAAATAAAGAAAGACAGAGGGGGGTCATGGTAAAAAAACCACGACCCCCCCCCCTCTCTCCTATTAAACTGCAGGGAGGGGGCCTTCAGCAAATAAAGAAAGAGAAAGGGGAGTCATGGCAAAAAGCCACGACCCCCTCTCTCTATCTCTCCTGTTTTACATGCAGAGGGGGGGGGTGCATCGTCCCCGCCTACGCCGCCGGCCTCCGCGCGCCCGCCCGCGCCCTCCTCCGCGTCCTGCCGCTCCGGCCCACGGCCCCCGCGCCCTGCCGCTCCGGCCCACGGCTGCCGCGCCGTGCCGCTCCGGCCCCCGCACCCTGCCGCTCCGCGCCGCTCCGGCCCCCCGCGTCGTGCCGCTCCGACCCACGACCCCCGCGCTCTGCCGCTCCGGCCCACGGCCCCGACGCCGTGCCGCTCCGGCCCCGCTCGCGCCCGGCTCCGGCCCCAGCGCCCTGCGCCCGCGCCGCCGGCCCCCGCGCCCTGCGCCCGCGCCGCCGGCCCCCGCGCAGCGTGCCGCTCCGGCCCCCGCGCCCTGCCGCTCCGGCCCGCAGCCTTGGCTGCGCCCGCCGCGCCCCGCGAACCCGGCCCCGCGCTCCGCACCCCGTCTCCAGCCCACCCGCCGGCCGCACCACGCAGCCCCCGGCCGCGTCCCACCTCCAGTCCTCCCGCGCGCCGGCCGCCACAGCAGCCCCCGGCCGCGCCTCGCACCCTCCGGCCCGCAGCCCCGGCCGCGCCTCGCGCGTCCCGCCACCGGCCACCGCACCGGCCCACGCCCACCATGCGAAGAAGAAGAAGAAGAAGAAGAAGAAGAAGAAGGAGGAGGAGGGGGAAGAAGACCCGCCTTGCTTGCGACCCTCCGCCGTCCACGGACCGGCGGTCTTCCCTTCTCCGCGAACCCCATGGCGTCACCATCTTCATCCTCCTCGGCATCGTTGCGAAGCAAGAAACCCTAGCAGAGCTCTCGACTCCAATCCGCCGGGAATCGCTGATAATGAAGAGAAACGAAAAACAGGGGTCCTTTTAAAGACCTAATCCCACACGAATACGCGACTCAAGTCCAACCGCTACGCGTTTCCCGCGGGCGCACTCGAACTTGAGGGGGCACTTGTGGGCATCGAAATTAGCCCACGGGTCGAACCCGATTTTTACACGAAAAATGGGCTTGCACTCGATGACCTTCGGGTCGAACCCGACTCGCTCATGCAACTTGGGCCCGCACACAACGGCCCGCATGCACACTCGGCCCGCACACAACGGCCCGCATGCACACTCGGCCCGCACACAACGGCCCGCATGCACACTCGGCCCACACACAACGGCCCTCATGCGAAATTGGGCCCGCACACGAATGGCCCGCATGCGAACTCGGCCCGCGTGCAAACCCAATTCGCGCATCGCGGCCCAACTCGAAGCAAACGGGTCCCACCGGACCCGCGACTCGAACACAAAGAGGGGGGCCCACCGGCCCCCCCTCTTGAAAACCGTGCCCCCCTCATCAAAGAAAGGTGGGGCCGGCCATAAAAGAAAAAGAAAAGAAAAGAAAAAGAAAAGAAAAGAAAAAGAAAAAGAAAAAGAAAAAGAAAAAGAAAAGAAAAGAAAAGAAGAAAAAAAATCAAAACCGCCTTGATGCGGGGGGAGGTGGCGTGGACGTCTACACAACCGTAGATCCGCGACGATCCCTCGATCCAACGGACAAGATGACGTTGTGTCGCCATCCGATCCAAAAGTGCAACAAGAATAACAACTCGATCTCTAAAGATCGAGTCACATCTAGCCCATAACCACTCCAACTAAAAAGGAGGAAATCGGGTTTGTTTCCCCAAATAAGGGAACGATATCTCGATGGTTATGAGGGGAGATATTGGAGGAAACAAAAAGATTTCAGCAATATCTCCCCCAACCGCCCCCCTTTGCCTATAAATAGAAGGGGTCGGGGAAGGCATCAAAGGTCCGAAAGCCGAAGACGAAAGAGCTTCGCAAGAGAAGCTCCAACGCTCGAAGACCGAAGGCTTCACGAGGCACGGCAAGCATATCCTACGGGAGTCCTTGGCCCTTCAAGTCCTCATCAACGTGAAGACCTTGCACTCGGAGATCAAAGCTTCGACTCCTCGCACGAAGAAGAAAGCGTGGAGAAGAAGACCCGGAGCCGTCATCACCCGATTGCTCCAACGATCTTCATCAGCTCCGAAGACGCCATAAGCAAAGGCCGGAGAAGAAGATCGAAGCCGACAACACTCGTCGTCTTCAATCAAGGCATCGACTCCTCGCACGAAGAAGAAAGCCGGGAGAAGAAGGCCTGAAGCCGGTGCTACCCCTGCCGCCTTCGTCAACCAAAAGCCGACGCTACAACCGTCGTGCTAAAGCCGGTGCCACACCCGCCGTCTTCATCAACAAAAGCCGACGCTACAACCGTCGCACGAAGATCGGTGCTACACCCGCCGTCTTCATCAACGAAAGTCGACGCCACAACCGTCGCACAAGCATCGGTGCTACCCCCGCCGAAAAGCCAAAACCGACGCCACAACCGTCGAGGAAGCCGGAAGAGTAAAGAAGCCTTGAAGAGGTAACGCCAGTCGTTCGAGAAGAAGATCGAGTCGAAGCTAAAGTCAAAGCCGACGCAAGAAGCCAAAGCAAACGCACCGGTAAAGCCCGCGCTAAAGCAACGCACGTGCCAAAGCCAAGCAACTACGACGGTCACGAGCAAAGCACCGCACGTTCTAGCCGATACGACGCGAAGTCCGGAAGAACTAAAGCATCGCAAGTCTCTACCCGTCTACGTTCAAGCGCAAGCGCCAAAGCAAAGCAAAAGCCAGAGCCACGCCAAAGCTACGCCAAAGCCGAAAGCTAAAGCCAAAGCTGACGCCAAAAACACGATCGACGCCGCGAACCGACGATCAAGGACGCCGAGGTCGAGCAAGGATCGAGGAAGACACGAAGACCGAGGAACGAAGCCCAAAGCCTCCCTAGCCGAGAAAGCGCGAAGCACGGACGGGACAAAATCAACGGCGGAAACTCCTTAGCCTCTCAAAAACCCTCACCCTGTAAAGACCTCTGTCCTGGGCAACCCCTTCAGAGCTCTCGCACGAACACCACGTGGAGACGCGGATCAAAGGGACCCTCCAGAGGATCTCTCCCACAATCTCCTGATCAAAGAAAATTTGTAATCTCGTGTGATCCGCAATAAAGACGACCCGAATCTTTTTCTGCGACCACAATCTCTTTCTCGCTCCCTTCTCTTCTCAGCACAAGAAGCATACTGGTTCCCCCTCTCTACGTTATTGCTCACGCGGTAGCCTTCTATCGCAACCTTCACATGCAGAAGAAGCCTCGGGATTATTCCCGTGGTCTATTATTCACTCAGGGCATCCCTGTGTGGATTTAAATTAAGGGTTATTAATTAGTGCCACTAAAGGCACCCCAATTAACCCTAAAAGGGCCACGTGACACACAGAGGAGCCGCACAGCCTCCCCAGTCTTTACAGAGAGCCGAGCAACTACTCCGAGCCCCGCTTTCACCGCAGCAACCCTCTTGGCCCCTTTTCACGGAACGACAGCCCTCTCGGCTTCCCTCCTCACCTCGGCAGCCCTTCTAGCTCTCTCTCGCACCTTCCGGAATCCTCATCCATCATTGTCGACACGCAATCGTGCCTTGGGAATTGTTTGAAGACCCGAATCTCATCCGCAAGCATCAACGACTCTTTGAATCATCGAGATCTCTTCCATTGTCCCTCAATCTGCATTTGAGGCGTGATCTATCCTTTGATAATCTTTTGGGCTTTTTCCTGCAGAACAAAACCCTAAAACATAGATTGAATATTTCTTTAACTTCAAGTTGTCGGTTTGTGATAGATCCTTAACATTACATGAGCCTGTGCCCTTTGAAATCAAACCCGTCGAGCCATAATTATTTATTTCAAATCCTCTGAGGCAATTAGGAATTTTATAATAAATCCGGATAACCACAATCTTGCTCAAAAGTTCTATCTTCTGTACGAGCTGCCCATGAAGATTTTCGCATGACTCTCGATGTGGATATGTAGGATCTAGGCCTTCTCCAATATTTAATTATCACCCGCACTAGTTCAAAAATAATCGAAAAACTTCAACTACCATTTAAATATTAAATTGCTGAATTTTATTTTGACTATCAAAATCTTTACGATCGGTCATGTTCCTGCTTTTCTCCTACATCAGCTTTGGTATCAGAGCCAAGTTTAGATTAGGGTGAAATCTTGTCTGCACTCTGGTGCATGAGAACACATAGGACTTACCCTTCTGAAATGGATCCACCTTTGAACCAACAAGGGTTAGAAGACATCGCGACCATGAGAGCGGAATTAGAGCGCATCTCATTGATGTCAACACCCGACTGAATGCCCATTTGACTTTAGTTGAAGTTTTAATCACCAACCTCCGTCATGTAAATGAGGGAGGGTCTGAAATTTGTGGCGTCGTATTGCTTTGCCACAGAGGCGAAAGGCAGTAAAACGTGAGAGACTATCAAGGAGCCCGTGAAACACCTGATGAGCGCGAATGCGCAACATCAAGATAGAAGCGTTAAGTTACAATGATCACCTCGATCCAAAACCCTTCATCGATTTGCTTGTTGAAATGGATCACTACTTTTAGTGGTTAAGGTATGACTGAAGATCGCAGAGTTCGCTTTGCGAAAATGAAATCGACCGGTCCAGCTAAGTTATACTGAAACATGGTAGAGGGCCTGATCAACAGAGCAAACCAACCTCCAATAGCCTGCTGGGATAAGATGAAGGAGAAATTGAAAGAAAAATATCTCCCTGTCTCCTATACAAGCCGACAACTAGATCACTGACTGAGGTTGACTTAAGGGAATAAGCCTGTAACTGAATACATCGCTCACTTCGATGAGTTCTTCATGCTCTGCAATGCACAAGAAAGTGAGGCGATGACTGTCTAGGTTTAAGTCTGGATTACGAGACGACCTACAGAAGGAACTCCTCCTTCGTGAGGTTAACACTATGGAGCATGCATAACAACTTCTCCAGAGCGTTACAACAAGAAGACCACCGTCAAACGATTTGATAAAAACGAATCAACTAGCAAGACCAACAATTGGAGTAATCCCAACGTATGAAGCAACCCCCAATATTGAAAATCAGACTAGAGGATCCCAAAATCCTCATATTTCCAACCATAGAGACTTTAAGAACAAAGCAGTCTTAGGTGAACCCATCAGAGCATATCTTGAACAATGATATCGATGCTTTGGCTATAGGCACATCGTTAGTCAGTTCCCTACAAAGAAAGCCCTGCTCATTGAAGAGCAAGAGGATGAGGAAACCAAAAATCAAGAGGAAGCAGTCTATGAACCTGATGTCGACTCTAATGAATTGAACGAACTACGGGATCGAGTAGGATGCATGAGAACTAGCTTCACAGAGGGACCTCCCCCTTTGATCGTAGTTAGGTGCGTCCTTGCTCAGCTTAAGAATGATGATTGGAAACGTCGGTCGATTTTTCACACGTACATCAAATGCTGTGAGCACAACTGTAGGTCATCATCAATAGTGGAAGTTGCATCAATACAGTGTCCAACACCGTCAAAAGACTACAACTAAAACCAGTACCTCATCCAAATCCATACAACGTATTGTGGTTGACATCCATACCAGTCTTTGAGTGCTGCCTGGTCTCAATCAACTTCGCTGAGTATAAAGATATGGTCTGGTGTGATGTCATCCCCATGGATGTCGGACACATCATCCTTGGCAGACCTTGGCTCTATGATCTGGATGCCACCATTTATGGTAAATCCAATTCGTGTTCCTTTGTCTAAAAGGGGAAGATGATTCGTTTGAACCCTCTGCCCCCAAGGGCTACCTTTGCTGGAAAGAATAGCGACCACAACTTTGAGAATCTCCTTCAAATCATTAGCCCAAAGGAATTCAAAAAGGAAGCAACAGACTCATCCATAGTCTTTGTGCTATACTTCAAGGACGTTGCTCCTTACTCTCAGTCTCAGGTAGAACACCCAAAAGAGGTTCTGCTCATCTTGAAAGAATTTCAAGACATGTTCTCTGATGAACTACCTCCAATGTGTGACATCCAACACGATATTGATCTGGTCTCGGGATCTTCCAAATTTACCCCATTATAGACTCAACCCTAATGAGCACACAGAAATAAAACGACAAGTGGACAATTACTTTAAAAGGATTTGTTAGGGAAAGTCTCAGTTCTTGTGTAGTGCCAGCCCTCCTCACACCAAAGAAAGACGGTATGTGGAGGATGTGCATCAACAGTAGGGCTGTGGACAAGATAACAGTTAAATATCGATTTCCAATACCTCGTTTGGCAAGACATGCTCGACATGATGTCAGGTGCTACAATCTTTTCCAAGATCAGCCTTAAGAGCGGCTACTACCAAATTTGTATCCACCATAGTGACAAATGAAAGACAACTTTCAAAACCGAGGATGGGCTGTACGAGTGGTTAGTCATGCCCTTTGGGTTGACAAACGCACCGAGCACACATGCGTGCTATGACTCAGTTGCTTAGACCATTTGTGGGAAAGTTCCTTGTTGTCTATTTTGACGACATCTTGATCTATAGTAAGACCAAGGAATAACACCTCGAGCACATCCGAAAGGTCTGCTGCGCCTTAAGGCAAGAGAGTCTATATGCCAATCTCAAGAAATGTTCTTTCATAACTGATCGTGTTATTTTCTTGGGATTCGTTGTGTCATCTGAAGGTGTGTTGGCAGACTCACGAAATGAGCTATTCTTGATTGGCTCGAACTTAGTAACTTGTTGAAGTGCGAAGATTTCACGGCTTAGCTACCTTTTATAGGTGGTTCATCAAGAACGTCTGCTCAATCACTGCACCAATCAAGGACTGTATTCGAAATGGTGATTTTCAATGGACCAAAGCAACATCAAAGGCAGTTCTAGAAACAAAAACCCGAATGACCGAAGCGCCACTCAGGCGTCTTCCGAACTTTTTAAAGCCTTTTGAAGTTGCCTGTGATACTTCTAAGTTGGGCATAGGTGGAGTCTTGAGCCAGGAAAAACATCATGTTACTTACTTCAGTGAGAAGCTGAATGATGCCAAAAAGAAATACTCTACCTATGACAAGGAGTTTTACGCAATTGTTCAAGCTCTGCGTTACTGGCGTCACTATCTACTACCTCAGGAGTTTATTATTTACTCCAATCATGAAGCCCTGAGGTATATGAATTCCCAAAAGCGATTGAGTGCACGACACGGAAAATGGGTAGAACTTCAAGAATACACATTTGTGCTATGCCATAAGGCGGGAATTGACAATAAGGTAGTCTATGCCTAAAGTTGATGGGTACCGATACTCCTCTCTGTGAGTATTCAAGTCACGGGTTTTGAACGTATGATCGAGGACTACATGTTTTGCCCTGACTTTACTGAAATTTATGCTACCGTCTTGGAAAGTCGTACTAGAGAGGCTACTGACTACCTCATGGTAGATGATTTCTTGTTTAGAGGAAGCAACCTGTGTATCTCTCAAACCTCTCTAAGGGACTTTCTTGTCTAGGAACTCCATGTTGGAGGATTAGATGGCCATTTTGGAAGAAATAAGACCATATACATGGTCGAACAAAGATTATATTGGCCTATCTTAAAGAGGGATGTTGCTAAAATCGTCAGTTAGTGTCGCACCTGCCAGCTAGCCAAGCAACGCAAGCAAAACACTGGCTTGTACACCCCTCTTCTCGTTCCTGATTGTCCTTGGCAGGACATCAATATGGGCTTTGTGCTAGGGCTACCAAAAACTCGAAGTAAGCATGACTGAGACAACTCCATTCTTGTGGTAGTGGATAGGTTCTCAAAGATGGCACAATTCTTGCCCTGTTTCTAGACATCTGACGGCTCCAAAGTCACTAATATTATCTACAAAGGTTGTTAGACTCCATGGGTTACAAATAACCAGTGTCTGACAGAGATGTTAAATTCGCTAGTTATTTTTGGCAGGCACTTTGGTATTTGATGGGCACGAAGCTTAAATTATCCACAGGACCACAACCTACCACCCCTAAACGGATGGTCAGACTGAGGTGGTCAACTAGAGTTTAGAATACTTGTTAAGATGTCTAGTGGGTGACCATCCGGGTAATTGGGACTTGATCTTGTCCATTGTTGAATTCGCCTACAACAATTCCACGAATAGGACAACAAGCATGAGCCCTTTTGATATCGTTTATGGCTATATGCCCATAAAGAATGTTGATTTTATTCCAATGGCGTCAAACCTTCGATTGTTTGATTCTGCTGAATCATTTGTGCATCACATACAAGATCTTCATAAGGAGATAAATAAGAAGATTGAAAGCAACAATAATAGATAGAAAATAGTCGTTGATTTACATAAGCATTATCTGGAGTTTTGCGTGGGTGATGATATAATGATTAGGATCATGCCAGAATGGTTTCCTTCGGGAACTGTTAAGAAACTGCACGCTCGCAGTATGGCACCATACAAAATTCTGGAACGTGTCGAATCCAATACATATTTAGTGGATCTTCCTAGTGATTTTGGGATTAATCCTGTTTTAATGTAGAAGACTTAGTTGCCTACAGAGGTCTGACAACCATTCCTGAAAATCCATACCTGACCTCACAACCCCATCATGAAAATATATCTCCTGCTACTGCTTGCCTCCTTTGCCCCTTTCTCCACAGGTTCGAGACACAGTGAAACATATCTTGGATGAGCAGATTGTCACCACTCAGGATAGAAGATTCAACGGTACTTGGTCTGTTGGCGTGGTCAACCCGAGTCGGATGCGATATGGATCTGCAGAGACGAGCTTCAGAGGATCGACCCGGATCAGCTGGAGCGCTACCAGAGCTTTAGTTCAGAGACGAACGCTTCTCAGTTGAGGGGAGTTGGTGAGGACACGTGCCCTTTTGCATCTTTCTGCAGGTCTACATGCGTTGCAGGCGCCTCAGAGTTACACCCGTCTCCCTTTGATTCGGAGAGTAGTCAGCCTCCACCAAACGCCTAGCCCATATGAGGCCCATTAGCACTCGTTTCTTTTTTTACTATTTATCTATCATTTTCGCCACAATTATTAGGGGCATTATTTTGACTTGGGCTACAAGTCACTTTTTTTAGTCCCACCTTGCTTAGGGATGGTTATGCATGTATATCGGCTCATTATATAAGAGCCGAGCCTGTCTCTTTTATGGGTATGAACGATTGAAATAAAAATTTCTTGATTGCGTTGAATCTTGGATTGGATTCTATCTTAGGTGGATTCCTCGCATCTGGTGACTTTCATATCTTCTACCCCTTCTTCTCTCCTCCCCTCTATTATCTCTCAAACTCTAATTTTGACTGTGCTCATCGAAGACGGAGAAGAAGCAAGCGAGGAAGCAAAGAAAAACAAATAAGAAGAATAATAACAAGAAAGAAGAGAGGAAGGGCTTCAAGTCCTCTCCTCTCTCTCTTTCTCCCTCCCGTCTCTTCCCGGCACAAGAAAGCACATCGGCTCCCTCTCTCTGCATTACTGTTCACGTGGGACAGAGAAGCCATGCGGCCTTCTATCGTGAGACACACACACACACACACACACACAGAAGAAGCCCCAAGATTATTCTCGTGGTCTATTATTCACTCAGGGCATCCTCGTGTAGAGTTAAATTAAGGGTTATTAATTGGGGCCACTAAAGGCACCCCAATTAACCCTAAAAGGGCCACACGACACATAGAGGAGCCACACGGCCTCCCCAGTCTTAACAGAGAGCCGCACGACTACTCTGAGCCCCACTTTCACTGTGGCAGCCCTCTTGGCCCCTTTTTGCGGCACCATAGTCCTCTCGGCCTCCCTCCTCACCTCGGCTGCCCTCGTGACTCTTTCTCGCACCTTCCGAAATCCTCATCCATCATCTTCGACACACGATCGTGCCTTGATAATTGTTTGAAGTCCTGGATCTCATCTGCAAGCGTTGATGACTCTCTGAATCATCGGGATCTCTTCGATTGTCCCTCAATTTGCAGAAAGAGATGTGATCTATCCTTTGATAATCCTTTGGGCTTTTCCTTGCAAAACAAATCCTTAAAACATTGATTGAATATTTCTTTAACTTCAAGTTGTCGGTTTGTGATAAATCCGTAACATTACATGAGCCTGTGTCCTTTGAAATCAAACCCGTCGAGCCGTATTTATTTTTTTAAAATCCTCTAAGGGAATTTGAAGTTTTATATTAAATTTGGATAACCCTAATCTTGTTCGGAAGTTTTATCTTTCGTATAATTTGCCCGCGAAGATTTTCACATGACTCTAAATATGGACGTGTAGGATTAGGCCTTTTCTAATATTTAATTATCACCTGTGCTAGTTCCAAAATAACAGGAAAACTCCAACTGCCCTTTAAATCTTAAATTCCTGAATTTTAATTAAATTATTTAAATCTTTATGATCGGTCATGTTCTTGCGACTGTCCCGCACAATCATGGCATCAGATGATTATATCCCATGTATTAATTTTTTTATTCATGTGTTACTTTTTCACCTAAGCGTGTCCGTCAGTCGCTGGTCACTTGATGTATCTTGTTTCTATCTGGGCTTGCTGGCCATCATCATGTTCTATCCCATTAGGATGGAGTCGATTATGGAGTACAACTCTAATTAATAAGGCTTCCCAAAAAATAAAAAAAGACACCAACTTTGTCCGGTTGTCAACCTGATATCAACCCTCTATGATTGGTGCTGAAAACCAACCTGTAGCGTGGCAAGAGAGGCACCCTCCAAGGAATCTAAAAGGCTAGTTGGCAGGTAGTGACTAGGGAGACCTACCTTATTGGTTAGACAATCTAAGCTAATGCATGTAGGGAGCAACCTCCATGTTTATCCTAGACAAAGAGTCTAGATTAAGAGAGCAAAAAGCAAGATTAATATAGAGAGCCATTCATCTCTGTGGCAGAAATGATTAAGCCAAAGGGCCAAAGTGAAAAAACATTACCTGTCTCTTAGTTTGCGGGTCGTCTTATTAATTCATGTCAATCTATCCACCATTTACTTTTTAATTCCCGTTGTTAAGTATATTCCTGCTATAGTTGCATTTACTTATCAGTATTTTTAAAATTTTCTCTGGTTTTTCAGGGAGCCATCAGATACAGGACAACACTCAGATGCTTCGTCAGCTGAACCAGGTGCAAGTATGGCAGAAGATCCTTTCGTAGTCTTAGAAACAACTTCTAGCCCAGCATATTCATCCTCAGGGTTGTTCACTGACCCATTGGAACACATCGGTAGGCCGCCTCTGAACTCTGGGAGCTCAAAGGTTGGTGCCTCTTCTATTAGTGGAGGGGTATTTGATGATAACAATTTTGATGAGCTCACAAGATCAGTGCCCTTATTTACGTCTGAGATGAACGACACTCCAATGGACAGCACCCCACTAAATACTGAAAAAGAACTACCTCAGAGATCTTCAATGGAGACCTTCGAGAGTGTCATACCTAAAACGCAGCCTACTAAATCTTCTGATTCTCTAAAATATGTAGGTAGAAGTACTGTTCAAAATTCAGATGCAAATGTGAGCACGTATGAAAGAAATGTCATGGAAGAT
The DNA here is from genome assembly GCA_947650365.1 of Chamaelirium japonicum. NCBI lineage: Eukaryota > Viridiplantae > Streptophyta > Magnoliopsida > Liliales > Melanthiaceae > Chamaelirium > Chamaelirium japonicum. The sequence goes on from OX393554.1 coordinate 83,295,493, forward strand.
CAATCCCCACCGTCTTACGAGCATCTGGAAACAGCTGATGATGTGTGGCTTACTGTTGCTGAAATCCCCCTCTTCACGCAACCCATAAGTGCTCCACCACCATCAAGGCCGCCGCCTCCAGTTTCTATTAAACAAGCACAGTATGAGAATACAGATCATTTTTCTTATGCTGGTTTAAAGGCCAAGAGAACGGATAATGAATCTTTCTCACAATTCAGTCAAAACCATCCACATATGAAAAATTCAGGTAAAAAATCAGGTGCATCTCCTATAGATGAACTTGAAGATTTTGCCATGGGTAAGACTCAAAGATATGCAAATGAGCATGCGGAAGTATTCACCAGTGAGGAAGAAATTGAGACGAACACAGCTGCAGCAGCATCTGCAGCTGCTATGAAGGAGGCTATGGATAGAGCTGAGGCAAAGTTGAAACAAGCTAGGGAGGTTAGGGAGAGAGAACGCGATGCAAAATCTTCTAGAAGTAGGGAGTCTGCAAAGCTAGAAGCAAATGAGAGAGCAATGGCAGATGATCCATATGAGAGAGAGAAACCAGAAAGATTAGATCATGAACGAGAACATATGGAAAAGGAAGAGAAAGAGAAGGAGCAAAAGAGACGTGAAAAGGAGAGAGAACAAGAACTCGGGAGGGAAAGGGAAAGGGCTAGACAAGCTGTGGAGAGGGCTACGCGAGAGGCACGGGAAAGAGCAGCGGCTGAAGCTCGCATAAAAGCTGAAAGGGCAGCTGTTGAGAAGGTAAATGCTGAAGCACGTCAACGAGCAGAGAGAGCTGCTGTGCAAAGGGCAGCGGCTGAAGCACGTGAGAGAGCTGCAGCAGAGGCAAAGGAAAGAGCTGAAAAGGCAGCTGCAGAAGCTAGGGAAAGGGTCGCGGCAGAAAGGGCAGCTGCAGATGCTAAGGAAAGGGTCGCGGCAGAAAGGGCAGCTGCAGAAGCTAGGGAAAGGGTCGCGGCAGAAAGGGCAGCTTCAGAAGCTAGGGAAAGAGTCGCGGCAGAAAGGGCAGCTGCAGAAGCAAGGGAAAGGTCTGTTGCAGCGAGGGATAAGGCTGCTACTGAAGCACGAGAAAGGGCTGCAGTGGAGAGAGCTGCAGCCGAAGCACGACTTAGAGCTCAAAGAGCCGCAGTTGATAGAGCCACTGCTGAAGCTCGAGAGAGGGCTGCTACTTCAGCAAGAGAAAAGCAGCATAAAGCTGAAAATGATCTTGAATCATTCTTTGGTATGAGTGCTCGGGCAAACAGTGCACCAAAGCAAAGAACTACGAACTCGGTGAGGGCCTATATCAAGACATTGCCATTAGTATATGTTGCATTTTCCACACCTTTTCACTTACTGACTATGTTTCAGGAAAGTGTCTTTGATGCTCAATTTCCGAGCAAAGGGGTTTCTGGTGGGGCAAGGAGGGCATCTCCCAGTTCCTCATCCACCATTAGAAAGGCACCATCTGCAGCGAACATAGTCGATGACCTGACTTCCATTTTTGGAGGTTATATTCGTTTTTTGAGTACAACTTGTTTTTTAATAATCTGCATTTATTCTATTTCTCTTTCTGAACTACTATCTCCTGATCGAGTCTTTTTTAATAGCACCTCCATCTTCTGGAGATTTTCAAGATGTTGAGGGAGAGAGTGAGGAAAGAAGAAGAGCTAGACTCGAACGACACCAAAGGACACGTGAGCGTGCGGTATAGCTTTTCATGATGGCAATTTTATGTTATCTTACCTAAGTTGGAGAATAGATGGGCATGTGAAGTCATCACTTACAGCTATCCAACCTGATTCTAGAGCTCCACTATGTTGTTGTGGCTATCCTTATTTTGGCTTTTAATTGATATTTTATTTCCAGGCAAAAGCTTTGGCTGAGAAAAATGAGCGTGACATGCAATCTCAAAGAGAACAGGCAGAAAGACACGTAAGCCTTCTGGTCTATGGATGCGCTCTCTCTCTCTCTCTCTCTCTCTATATATATATATATATATATATATATATATATATATATATATATATATATATATATACGGGATATGAGCTGACAGCTTAATTTGAAATTAGGCTGTCAGCTCCTTAGCCGTCCGATTCCAACGATCGAACCGTTGGTTAAAAAAAACAATAATACATACAATGCTGATCGAAATCTCTCTCTCTCCCCCCCCCCCCCTCGAGCGGCAGCATGGGAGGCGCCCGGCGGCCCCCTTCCCCTCCGGCAAGCGATCACAAATAGCCCCCTCCTCCTCCACCTCCGGCAGCCCGCCGCTTCCCCTCGGTGCCGATCAAAGGTACCCCCTTCCCCTCCGGCCGGATCGAGCCCTGATCTCTCCCTCTCCGTCCTCGATCTCTCCCCCTCCGGCGCCGATCACTGGTAGCCCCTTCCCCTTCCCTCCGGCACCGATCAAAGGTAGTCCCCTTCCCCTCCGGCCGGATCGAGTCCCGATCTCTCCCCCTCCGGCCCCGATCGCAGCCCCGACCTTCCCCTCCGGCGCCGATCGCCGGAGGGGAAGGTCGAGGCTGCGATAGGGGCTTGATCCGGCCGGAGGGTGACGTTGGAGAGGGTGCTGCGATCGCCGGAGGGGAGTGACGCCGGAGAGGGTGTTGCCGGGGGGGACTGCGATCGCCGGAGGGTGCTGCCGGAGCCGGAGCCGGAGGGGGACGCCGGAGGGGGTGGTGACGCCGGAGGGAGAGCCGATCGCCGGAGGGAGGGAGCCGGGCCGGAGGTCGGGCGAGCGGTGCATCCCCTTGCTCGAGATCGAGAGAGAGAGAGATAACAGCAGCTGTTTTTTTTTTTTTTTTTAAATATTTTGGACGGTCTGATCTCCGCGATCGAACGGCTGCCGGCGACAGCCCATTTGAGCAAATGGGCTGTCAGCTCATACCCCGTATTCTCTCTCTCTCTCTCTCTATATATATATATATATATATATATATATATATATATATATATATATATATATATATATATATATATATATATATATATATAGGTCAGGATCAGATGACCCATCATTTTTTGACCCATACTTTGATCCATTATTCTAATATCTGGATTCGGGTTTCAGAATTTGTTGAGTTTTTGTGAGGATGATCAACATACCATAGATAACATAGCCTCAAAATTTTAGTAGCTTCTAAAACCTCTAGGACCATCAAATGTTATAAGCTTTTTTGACTGTCAATTTCAACCGTTGATTTGAAGAGCACATTTGATGCACCTCGAGGTTTTAGAATGAGCTTATTTTTTGTAGAGGTTCTATCTATGGTATGTTGATCATCCTCACAAAAACTCAGCAAATTCTGAGACCCGAATCCAACAATTAGGATGATGGGTCATCCGATCCTGACCCTATATATATATATATATATATATATATATATATATATATATATATATATATATATATATATATATATATATATATATATAGGGGGGGGGGGATGCTTAAATGCGGTCTGCGGTCCGCGTCCGCAGCCGTCTGATGCATCTGCCGCGTGCATCGGATGCACGGCATGGTGCATCGGACGGATGCGGACCGCATGGACCGCATTTAAGCATTTCCCTATATGTGTGTGTGTGTGTGTGTGTGTGTGTGTGTGTGTGTGTGTCTATATATATATATATATATATATATATAAAACTGTAGTGGATTTATGTTCTTGTTATTGTTATTATACCCATGGTTTAAAATATCGGTAATAAATGGCGATATATCGCCGATATGTTGTTGGTCTCTGACACAAAAATAGCCAAAATTCCCCTGTTTCGGGGAAAAACTCGACATATTGCCTATATATCGGTGATATATCACTATTTATCACCAATTATATCGTCTATTTATCACCCATTATCTGCAGTTTCCCCTGGAGAGGCCCTTTTGCTCCATTCCCCCCCCCCCCCCCCCCTCCTCATTTCATTACTTTTTTTTGTTTGATTTAGGTTTCAAAACCAAATCTAAACTAAATATAAACATCCATTTGTTGTTCTTGGTGGGTTCGAAGGTCCCTTCACTCATTTGGGATTTTTTTTTCCGAGCTTCTAAATTGAGGCATGTTTTCAAATTTTTTTCATTTTTAGATCTTCAAGAAGATTAGATGATAAACATGAAATGTTTATCATAAAATTATTTGAGATTAAGGGGTTTTCATGGGTTTCATGATTCATCTATTTAAAACCAATAAACCCTAATGAAAGTTTACTATTTCAATAGTACACACCCGATCTACATATTGTGAACCATATTTGTTTTGATATGTTTTATTATGCTCCCTAGTGTGTGTTATCTTATTGTGATTGTTTATTTCACAGACTGTTGCAAAGTTTCTAACAGTTCACAAAAAGTGTGGGGTGGTTCACAGACTCGTCTATAGAGCCAAAAATGAGTGTCCCCTAGAGTTAATGATTGTTTTTTGTATGTTATTGATCATAATGGTGTCTATATACATCCTAAAGGGATATATAGAAATTTTTTCTAAAATACCTATATTTTGCCATTTCCCCCATCTTTTTCCTAATTTTAGCAATAATTGGCGATAAATAAGAGATTTATCCCTGATTTCCCCCCCGAGCAACTTGGCGATATCGACAGCGATAACGATACTTAAAACACTGATTATACCTCTCCTCTTTCATTTCTGAAGTTATTTCCCCTATCGTGCTCTGTGCTGATTTCAGAGAATTGCTGAAACTCTGGATGTTGAGATAAAACGGTGGGCCGCTGGGAAGGAAGGCAATTTGCGTGCATTGCTCTCAACATTGCAATATGTGGGTCAAAGTTCTTGTATTTGCTTGGATTTGTATCCTGTTTCTCCTCAGTTTCATAAAGTTTAAACATCTTATAGTTTTCCCTTGCATCTTTATGGCACTAGAACTCAATTTTATGAGCCGTTTTCTTCCTTCAGGTGTCTTGTTGAATATAGCTATTAGTTTAATTCACATTTGAATAACATATTTGAATATAAAATATCGATGCTCATTATATTGATGTAAAATCTCAAGTATTCTTATGAATAAAGAACATATTACTGTTGTAGTTGACCTCTGGGCACTGGTTCATTTACTATTGGCAATTTATATGTTCTATTGAATTTCTGCAAGCACACATGAGTTAAATTAGATGTGACAATTATGGCACCTATTTTTCCCCTTAATATAGTAACACTTAGAAACTAATAAATGACAGGCTTCATTTGTAGCAGATCAACTGCTTTTGCGTACATTAAAAGATCTGTAAGCATTAATATGTACCTGTCGGACTAACTTCAGTTAAGCACAGTTGCCTTCTTTGTCACATAATGGTTAATTAGTGCTTAAATGATCATTGAATTTTCTCAATCCTCAATTGCCTTTTAATTTGTTCATTTTGAAGGTGTTCTTATTATGGGTCTGTTATCCTTTATGATGATCACTTTGTTTCTCTAAAATTATAATGATGCGTATTCAGGCGACAACAAACATGATGCAGCCTCCATCCATTTGGGATATACCTTATGTCCCACACTTTGCCATTGGTTCCTGTCATGGCCGAGTCCTTCGAAATGAAAATTGTTATCATATCACCTATCACAAATGTTAATTGTGGTCCGAGGACTGACACTAGATGAAGATACACCGATACTTTATACATATACTAGTGTGACCCCCGGGTGAGGCTTGAGAACCTCACCCCATTCTCTCTTTCTCCCCCTATATATATATATATATATATATATATATATATATATATATATATATATATATATGAGGAATGGGATGCTGCCTATCAAAGCAGCATTTTTTGCTGCTTTGAGACATTGTTTGACCATCCTAGAAGTTTTAGAATTTGATGAAATTTGGTGAGGGTGTTGTCTAGGGTAAGATGATCATCCTCACAAATTTTCATCAAATTCTAAAACTTCTAGGGGGTTCAAATGGTCGAAGCAAAATCAGTCATCTGCAGTCGCCGTTAAAATCTGCAGCATTTTGCTTCGACTATTTGACCCTCTTAGAAGTTTTGGAATTTGATGAAAATTTGTGAGGATGATCATCTTACCCTAGACAACACCCTCACCAAATTTCATCAAATTCCAAAACTTCTAGGATGGTCAAACAATGTCTCAAAGCAGCAAAAACGCTGCTTTGATAGGCAGCATCCCATTCCTCTCTCTCTCTCTCTATATATATATATATATATATATATATGAGGCGTGCTAGGGTGCGGCGTGCGGTGCGTGCGGCGCCGCACCACAGCCGTCTGATGCACCACTGCGGTGCGTGCGATGCACGCAGCGGTGCATCAGACGGCTGCGGTGCGACGCTGCACGCACTGCACGCCGCATTTTAGCATCTCTCTCTCTCTCTCTCTCTCTATATATATATATATATATATATATATATATATATATATATATATATATATATATATATATATATATATATATATATATATATATATATATATATATGGGGATGCTTAGGTGCGGTCCGCAGCCGTCGGATGCACTCGCCGCGTGCATCGGATGCACTCGCCGTGTGCATCGGATGCACGAAGTGGTGCATCGGACGGCTACGGACGGCACAGACCGCACCTAAGCATCCCCATATATATATATATATATATATATATATATATATATATATATATATATATATATATATATATATATATATATATATATATATATAGGGGAGGGATACTTTTACTCATGGCCTCTTACTCATATAGTTACCTATGATCCGGGCCGTCCATTAGATCCCGACGTACGGTTCGGATTAGATGGGGAGTTAAAGCAATGGTGTCCCCATTAAATGCCCGTATTAGGCATTTAATGGGGACACCATTGCTTTAACTCCCCATCTAATCCGAACCGTACGTCGGGATCTAATGGACGGCCCGGATCATAGGTAACTATATGAGTAAGAGGATCCCTCCCCATATATATATATATATATATATATATATATATATATATATATATATATATATATATATATATATATATATATATATATATATATATATATATATATATATGGGTCAGGATCGGATGACCCATGAAATTTTGACCCATCATCCTAATCGATGGATTTGGGTTTCAGAATGTATTGATTTTTTGTAGAGGTGTTATCTATGGTATGTTGATCATCCTCACAAAAAATCAGCACATTCTAAAATCTCTAGGGCCATCAAATGTTATAAGCTTTTTCCACTGTCAAGTTCAACTGTTGATTTGAAGAGCACATTTGATGCATCTAGAGGTTTAGAATGCGTTGATTTTTTGTGAAGATGATCAACATACAATAGATAGCACCTCTACAAAAAATCAGCACAGTTTAGAATGATGGGTGAAATATGGGTGAAATTTTGGTGCGGTGTGTGGCGTCGCACCGCACACACCACATGCCGCATTTTATCATTCGTCTATATATATATATATATATATATATATATATATATATATATATATATATATATATATATATATATATATATATATAGATATGTATGTATGTATATATATATTATGTGTGTGTGTGTGTGTGTGTGTGTGTGTGTGTGTGAAGGGGGAAGATGGGAGTGTTCCATGTGGAGCACAGGAATTCTTTGAATGGAGAGCTTTCTCATCAGCGGAGGGTGCCACATTAGGGTCCTCAGCTGTATATTATAGATAGATATGCATATCTACGTGTGTGTATATAATGTATAATCAGTTGAATATTGGGTTAGTTTTGATACATTTGGCAAGGATTTTGAAGAGCGCCGATATGTATAGGTGACTCAACACAGTTTGACAAGGTTCAAGGAGTGAGAATGAACCGTTGAAGTAGATCACATGTTTGATACGCCAAGAAACTCGATCCAAGCTTGATTACCATTTCTGTAAATAATAGTCCCCTTACATGACCTTCATTTAGATTGATATAGGATCTATTGTCAGTTACTTAGAAGTGTATGTTGTGCAGCAACCCTTCCAATTTGTTAGAATTGGATATCATGATTCTGAAAACTGAACCGATCGTCCTTGGGATCGCGGCTCCCAAATTTACTATGAAGAAATCTTATTATTTTAGTTTCTATAATCATTTTCTTCTATGTAATGGTCCCATTGATAAGTACTACAAAAGCTTGTGCACTGAACCCACCCATGGTTGTGGGCCTAAATACATCAGCGTGAAACATTTTCTTTTTCGAAGTTAGTTCTGTAGTATAGGAAAGTTAGTTCTGTAGTATAGGAAAGAAAAAAAAAGTGGTTTTCCTATTATTGAATAAGAAGCCATTGTATTGTAATGCATGCATTTGATTTATTAGGAGCTATTTGTGCAGATTCCACTTTGTAATGTAACTTCTTACTTTATATGGGACATGGCTTCATGGTTACGGTTATGGTAATGTAACTTCTTACTTGTTCCCTCTGACTCCTGGTTTATTACTTATTATGGAATAAGGACCCTTCTTAACAGCCCCTCTATGGCCTATATACCAAATGGACTAACCATCTTAAATCTTTTTTTGCCTTCTAATCATCTATTGATACTGCCTTGTAACCTGTAAGGTTCTTTTGATGTACTGATTTTATAGGGCCTACAATGGCCTAGATAAATACAGCCCAGAAATGATCTTTGAGGAAGGCAATTTCTATTAGGAACTCTCTAATCTCTCCTTAGATGGCTTTTACTCTTATCATTGCCGCCTAGACATGTTTTACTACCTATATATACATTCCATAACGTTTCTTCCGTATCGCCTACCAAATGAGGTCTCTTCTAATGCTTATATGCAATTCAAAATCAATGTCAACTTCAAAATTCTCCCAATTTGCTCTTAATTTCTTGATCAAACTTCTGAGTGATAAAAATTGCTTTATATGTTGTATATGTTCTAAAGTCACAAATATCATAAAAGGAGCCCCATTACAGAATTTAAATTGGGAATTAAATACATTATAGGATCCATTATGTCCCTTTTAGGAGATGCCGCTACTCGGACTCAGACTGAGATGCTCTAGCACTGCTTCCTAAGAGCTCTACCGATTTCACCATGGCTGCTTACTATAAATAATAATAAATAATAGTTACTTCATGTTGAGTCGTCGAGATTTAAGGATTCAATATAGTTTAGGGTGCTTTAGAAAAAACTGAAACAATTTCCAAATGGAGGAGGCTTGATGTAAGATAGTTTAGTCTAATTTGGAGCAAATTGAGTTAACTTGGCCAACTTGGCAGAAACAAGTGTGTAAAATGGGAATACCTAAGGAATTATCTAGATATTCTTGAATTGTATTCTTAAATGGCTACAGTTAGTTCTATTATTACTTCAAATTAAATGATGCTTACTCATGAATATGCGCTTCCTGTCATTCATCATATGCTAAGTGGTCTTTTTTTTATTTCTTAAACAACAAGCAGGTGCTTTGGCCTGAATGCGGTTGGCAGCCTGTATCTTTGACTGATTTGATCACTGGTGCCTCGGTAAAAAAAGTTTATCGAAAAGCAACCTTGTGCATCCATCCTGATAAGGTGCAACAAAAGGGTGCCAGTCTTCAGCAGAAGTATATCGCTGAGAAGGTTTTTGATCTCCTTAAGGTACACATTCAGTTGGAAATTAATTTCATTGTGAGCTGATTCCATAACTTCTGTCTATTATAGGAATCCTTACAGTTGAAGTTATCTTTTTTCTCTTTATAATTTAAGCATGGTAATAATAAGATGTTAGCAGGTACCGAATGACTCTCTGAAGAACTTCATTATATTTGTCCCGATTATTGGAAATTAACTTTTATCCAAGTTCACTGTGATTAGATGGAACTAATAACAATGTATTAGGCATTTGGAAGCATCACATAATGACTTACTTGCCGGATAACTAACCAAGTACCCAGTCTAAGTCTCCCTAGCATCTGCCAACTATTTCTGCTTGTCTTGTAATAAGTTGGATACTGTGACTTAAAATTTAAATATATTATAAGTTATTAAATCTGCCGTTCTGCTGGTTTTTCTTGCTATGAAAATATCTCAATTTTGATATCATCTTTGAAAAGTTAATGTAAAACTTGGTCTCTATTATTTTGCTTGTATTCTTGCATGAAGCTTCTACATGACTCTTTTTCTATCTGTTAGGATAAGTTATCCAGTGATTTATTTCGTGTCCTGATAGTTTCTTGCTCATATCCCAACTGTGAATAGGTGAATTAATTGTAGTTCTCATGTATTTTCTAGCTGTTTTCTTCCTTGACATCCAAAAATTGTATGAAACTATCAGATTTTTTTTTTGAAGTTTATCTTGAAAGCATAGAAAAGTAGTGAGACATGGAGTGGAAAGGGGCTTAAATTGTTATGAAGTAGGGCAGGATTGGGAGAGAGATTGGTATGTGCATCACTAGAATAAAAAGATTCTGGACTAATAAAGGGTTGATCATTCATGAACCAAAATGACATGCAAGGAAAAAGAAAAGATGATACAGACCAATAGATTTCAGCTACAATCCAGGTCAATCCATCGAGTTTCCGGAAGCCGTATCTTCTCACTTTGATATTGGATTTCAAATATTTTGTCCTTGTTGACAAGAGCTTCCAATTTTTAAATGTCCGTGTTAAACGAATTTTACCAAATTCGGGAGATGGGATTAAAGCAGCAAGGTAAAAAAATTGCAATCGAGGAAAAAAAAGGGAAAATTCGATAAAAGATTTGAGAGAATCATTGACAATTATTCTCAAACTTATCTCTATTTAGAGAAGAAAAATGGTTAAATTGCCAAAAGGTCTAGAAAAATGTGTTGTTTTAAATTAATCTTGTATATCTTGTGATTAAATCACAAGTACATGCCTTTTTGAAATGATCGAATACATAATACATGAACGGGGTGACTAATGTGAAATTCAGAATTTGGTCATGGTTCTCCAAGTCGGTTTTTTTTGACACTCCTATTCCTTGGCATTAAAATAAATTAAAGACTTCTAAAATATTCTGAAAAAATGCACCCCTTCTTCCAAAAAATGCTTGGAAGGGGATGGTGGAGAGGAATTAGAGAAGGTAAAAGTCCCATGTGGAAGACACTTCCAAACCTGATTGTTTTCTCTTTCTAATCTTCCCTAGTCGGTTGCGTCTAATTGCCAGCCAATTATTCTCTCTTCTCTTGTTTTTTTCTGTCCTACTTGCCATGTCACCTAAAAATTGTCATGCATTAAGACCCTTCCGAACGAGACCTAGAAAGGTGGAAAGCATCCATTAAGCATGCGCTGACCCAAAAAACTGTAATGCTATTTGAACAATCTGCAGCGAAGAAAACTTTGACAAACTAGACCCATGCATTGGTGGTGGGCCCCGCTTGGTGTGAATGCTGATGCACTGATCCCTGGGCCCTGCAGATGCAGATTGCTGATGCTGATGCAGATTGTTCAAACAGCATTACTCCCCAAAAAATATACCCCGTAAATTTTCTAGAAAGACTACTGAACTTCTGAAGGTGTAGCCCATCATTTACATTTTGGTCACAGCCGATTCCCTTAAATCATATCATTCCATTGTTCAGTGGTCCAAAACTGCAATAGAACAAATGGCGAGCTGTATCTTGATTCGGACCCTTCCGTTTGCTGCTCCAATCCGCAAAGCCTCAGGAACTAGAATTCTAAACCCTTGATGGGGCCTATGGGCATTTTCCGGCTCAACTGGGCTAAGCTCAACACTGGCTGCTACATCACCTGTGTGCGATACAGGTTAATCCTCGTAAATAAGTGTGCATTGCATCGTATTATCGTATTATGTTGTGATCCTTTGATCATTTAATAATGAACTTCGGTTACTGCCATCTTAGTTCGCTGCTTAAGGATACTATACTGCTTGTTGGTGTGACACAGGAATCTTGGAACAAATTCAACTCCGAGGAGCTCTTCTGAGAGGTCCAGATACATAATTTGATGATTTGCTTGAGCCGCCGGGGAGGGCATGTGCCTTGTTATTAAATTTGTTTTTTTGCCCGATTTGTGTCCTTGTGATGTGTCGATCAATGATGCTTCGGAGCTACACGGCGCCCCAAAGAGAAAGGGAGACTTTTTTTTTTGTGACTGCTGTAAATTTATTATTGATCTGATTGATCATTGTAGAGTTGCTTGTATGCATCTTGTTTTGATTTTTGGGACTGTGCTCATTGATATCAAGTGCATGTCTATTTGTTCATTATTTTCCCGCTGAGTTCCTGATTGAAAGATCTCTACATTGAAATTCCTTGTCCATATCCTCATTCCCACTTCGCACACGGGACTCGGCCAATTCTAGTAACAAAATGGATGAGTAAGGAAGCGTCCAGTTCCTTGGGATGCGGAATCAGTGGCTATAATGTGTGCGCTGCCTGCTAATTGCCTGAAAGTGCTCTTATGCACTTGGACGCTGATTCCACATCGCACGGGCCTTGGCACTACCGACTAGTTACTGGCTCGTTATGGGAGCAAAGTCGAGCCCTTGCACATGTTCATCACTCGTGATTTCACGTAGCAAACTGTAACGAAAATTGATACATGGTTATAAGATGTTTGTTGAAGGGGAGGCCAGAAACAGACATCAGGAGGCGCCACAGCCTGGCACAATCAAGAAAACCGCCGCTCCGGTGGGGAGAGGGTGCAAACGCCACACCACCAACCCTCGCCACTCCAGCGGAGAAGAAAGGGAGGCACAAAGGCACAAAGCCACACACCACAAGATCTCACCACACCAGGCCAACAAGATAGGGAGAACACTAACCCCTGTAACAAAGGGAGAAAAGAAACCAAACCCTAAAGCAAAACAACCCAAAATCAGACTAAAACTGGGATCCGCCGGTACCGGAGAAGATCCACCACCAACAACAATCTATTCACAGAAAGGCGATGCCGACAAACCGTCCTGCCCTCGATTAGAAAGTGACCGCCACGAACCACCGAGAGCACCGCCGCCGTGCAGAGGAGGGGATCCGAAAAACCCAATCGGAATATCCGCTAAGCAGGCCTGGCCGGCAATGGCCACCACCAGGGGCGTAGCCAGAAAACTTTTTTGGATTGGGCTGAAACTAAACTAGTTTTTTTTACAATGAAACTTTTACTTTTTAAAGAAATACTAAGCAAAATTTTTTAAGTGAACATCGACGATACTGAAAATTATATTAATAAAAAAAAAGGATTAATTACACTGTCTCCTAAATTTTTGCTCAAAAACATTTAATCCTCTAATAGTTAAAAAACTACATTTTGCCCCATTGAAGTCAAATAAAAATTACAAAATGAGAGAAATTAAGTAGTTGACAAAAGGAGTATTGTGCTAACATTTCAAACTTTAGGGAGCGTTTTGGGACAAAGTAAACTATAGGGGGGGTTAAGTGTTTTTGGTGGCGATTCATGTTTCGTGAGGACTCAGAGACGATAACGATTCACGTACGTGTCGTGAGGGGCCAAGGGCCTCGCTGGGTTGATGCAGGCTGAGGTCTTGGTTGAGGCGAACTGAGACATATATTTAATAATATGATTATTTTGACTTTGCCCCCCAAATTTTACCTTGAATTAGACTTTACCCCCATTTTTTCATTAATTAGATTTTACCCCCCAAAACTAATTGTTCCGTCAGTTCACCCTCCTAAACTTTATTTCTTTTCCGTTAGCTCACCCTTTTTCTTATATGGTGAGCTGATGAACAATTAGTTTTGGGGGGTAAAGTCTAATTAGTGAAAATATGGGGGGTAAAGTCTAATTCAAGATAAAATTTGGGGGGCAAAGTCAAAATAACCCTTAATAATATAATAATATGCGTTATTTTTTTCTTAAAACTCGGCCGGGCTATAGCCCGGCCGAGCCAACTATTAGATCCGCCCATGGCCACCACCCTGTAGCCAAACGACACCACCTTGTAGCCAAACGAGCGGTCCGACCCGAGCAACGGAGAGAATCCACGACGCTGGTGATCATCGAACAAAAACGTCTCCTGCCGGTTGACAAACGCCTCTCACCAGTTCCCACCCTAGGAGAACTAGCCCTAATGAACCATTGGCCTCCCCGGAGCTGCCGACTGCAGCCGGGGAGACCAAGAGAGGGAACCCAAAACCCTAGAAACAAGGGGTAAAAAGGGAAAAGTCCAAGGCGCTTATAAGCTTCGTACCATTATGACACTACAACTACAATTTATTTTTTCTTTTGATCAATACTTGCTGGCAACCGGTGTGCCCCTAGAGCCAGCAATTGGGGACATGGGATGAGGGAGAGGGGTTTGCATTAGGTCCATTTCATAGCATTCCATTAATTATAGGTTCCGACAAAACTTTCTCATTAAGAGAGATCCCTAGTTCAAAGTTTAATTGTAATAGGTCCAACGGCTAATAAAATGGGTAATATCCACTTCCATTTATCATCTAGTTAATTCGGTTTTACAACATGACAAAAACGTTTTGAAAACCCTAAACTTAACCCTAATTCTATAAGCTAAATAGTGAACCCTAACCTGAAACAAATTCTATAGCCTAAATAGTAAATCATAACCCTAATTTTATACCCCTAATAGTGAATCCTAACCCTAAACCTAACCGAAATCATTGTAGCAATTCGATTGGTTTTCCGGATCCCCTCCCCTGTGCGGCTATGATGCTCCTGGATCCCCTCCTATGACATGGTGTGGTCTATGTCGGTTGGTTGGGAGTGATTGACATGGTTGTTAGTTCCTCTTGACTGACATGGTGTGGTCTATGTCTGTTGGGACCAACATGAAGGAAGGACACCATGCTTGCCAGGAGCATCCAACAATCATGTCGATCGCTCCCAACCGACATGTTAGAGAGAGAGAGAGAGAGAGAGAGAGAGAGAGAGAGAGAGAGAGAGAGAGAGAGAGAGAGAGAGAGAGAGAGAGAGAGAGAGAGAGAGAGAGAGAGAGGAGGAGGAGGAGGAGGAGGAGGAGGAGGAGGCAAATAGGGAAGATGAAGGTGTGAATGTGTGTGTGTTGGGGGTGGGGGGAGGAAGAAGACGCGACGGTGACGGTGGGCAGAGCATGGAGGAGAAGGGGGAGTGGAGGAGGGGATCAAATTCAGGACAGGGTGTGTTCATGATATTGGAGGTGCTAGTAATTTTGTGAGTGCAAACAGCAACACCCTTTTTGTTAGTAATCTCCAAAATGACGGGGATCCGATAGCTGGTGTCCCGACATAAAAGCTTTGAGCGTGTGTGGGGTTCTCAGAGCAGGACTCGAAGCCAGGACAAGCGTTCTCTAATTGGAGCGGCGCTTCCGAAGATACTAGATGCTTTTTTTATTTGAAATGTCCACCAACACTCAGGTATTCACCAAACTATGCACGTTGTTTGATTTTTTTTTCAAATGTATGTTCAGGAAATAATTTTTTTTTTAGATAAATACCCATTGAAAACAAATCTTGAAGTAGTCTATTTCTTCAGGGTGGAAGCATGAGAAAAACTGCTATTATGAATAGCGATTTATCATGGAACAATTTTGACACCCCAGAAAATTGCCCTGATGAATAGCGGTTTATGTTGGAGACGGATTTTTTAAGGGTTAATGTGTGACAGATAGGCCTTTCAATTGGGCCGGGTCGGGTCGGGCCAAGCCTTGCCCGAACTCGGCCCATATTCGAATCGGCTTTTCCAAGCCTAAACTCAGCCCAAATTTTTTTCATTTTATTCAATCCAAACTCAGCCCAATTTGTTTTTCGGGTTTCGGGCCGAGTTCGGGCCAGCCCAATTAAGATTTGCAGTGAATCAAAATGCAAAAAAAATTGGACATCTAGTACTACAAGCATAGATGTACATAATATTGAGAATTTGGGATGGAGCCATGGAGGGCGTCCAACTTCGATTGGTTAGGGACTTTAGTGCAAAAAAGAGACTTTTTTTTTATTTGGAAGGAAGTGAAACAGAAGATTGGGAATTTGGGATAGTATTAGTGGGACTCCCAAATTGGGAAAGGATATATTGACCATTGAATTAGTGCTGGCTGTCAGTCAATTATGGAAAGAAGATGTTGGAGGGTCAGAGCGACTCTTGGTTACTCAATATGCTCAGGGTAGTACAGACTGTACAGGGGATTTAATGCCTCGTGGGTTTTTAAATTGAATATATAAGCATTCGGGTTCGGGCTGAATATGGGCTGGGCTGAACCTGGCCCGAGCCCGGCCTGAATTAATTTTCGGGTATAAAATTATGTCCGAATTCGGCCCAGCCCAAACACATTTAAGGCTCAGCCCAATTTTTTCAGGTCGGACGGGCGGGTATCGGGCTAGCCCGGCCCAATTGACAGTCCTAGTGACAGATTCCTGACAACAAATCGTTCCTATGAGCAGGGCTGGTTTAGGTTTCGTTTAGCCTAAGGTCCCTGATAAAGATTATAAATCTGAAATTATCCATCCCTACTTCTTCTCCCATCCCTCTCACAACTCCGGTGGCAATAGTAGAGGTGGCAAGGGCAGCAGCCAGCAGTAGAGGCAGAGGTGGCGAGTAGCTCCGGCAATGACGACGTTCGGTTGAGGACCCTGGGTCTAGGTTAATCCCATAGCTTGTAAATCTTAGGGTTAGGGTTAGGTTTAGGTTCGGTTAGATTCGGCGTCGGCGTTTGCTGGTTCGGTGGCGACGAGCAGCTCCGGCATTCACTTGTTCGGTGGTGACGAGCAGCTCCGACGAGGTTCACTGGCATGACAAAAGAAAATTTGAAATGCTGTAGAGGGCATTTTCGACCACAACATTTCAAAGTCCTTTTAGCTTAATTGATCTCTTAGCTAGGGATAGCTCACTAAGTCCCCCTTTTTTAAAAGGATGAACCACTATCTCTGGTAGCGATTTTCTCTGGAGAGTAGCGGGTGCGAGCAACAATGTGAACATTAGAGGCAGCAATGGGATGGCAGCGACAGCAGGAGAGCAATGGAGGAGGAGGCGGCGACAACGAACACAAGTAAATGGCAGCGAACACAAGCAGTGGTGCATGTTGTAGTTGCTTGCCGCCGTCGCCCCGAAGACGATGTGCAGTGAAGATGAGAGGTGGGTGACAGACGTAGGGGTTTGGTTCGGATTAGGTTTAGGTCTAGGGTTCATGCCATGGCCTATAGATCTTAACGTTTAGGATTCGGTTTAGTTTAGAAAGGAGTGCCATGAAATAAAAATTCGAAGAACAATGAGGAGGTATTTTTGTCCTAATAATTGGATGTCCTTTAGGCTAGTTGATCTATTGATCAGGTACCTATTGCTAGTTTATCTCGTCTTTTTCCTTCGTGGAATTTGTTTAGTTCCAACCGAAATCACTTACGTCAACCTATGTTCCAAATTTCCAGGACCGCAAAAAAATATAAAAAAACAAATCCTTCATCATTTACGAAGTAACGAGGAAAGCAAACTCTCGATAACCCCCGAAGAAGTAAGAACCACAAGATCTTCAAAGTGGGCAAGAGAGCAGGTCCAAGAAGAAAGGGGAAAACTAAGGGTATTTTCTCACGTGTCTTTTTATAACACGGTTTTTCTCACGTGATAGAGAACAAAAAAGAAAAAAAAAAAAAGACTAATGCTACATAGCGAACTCCTTTGCCAACTTGACTTGGGACTTGATCACTGTGGTCCGTTTGGGGCTGAGTATGAATCATCGAACGGATGTCATCGTGCCATATGAAGTTGGCAACTAGAAGTTGGCTACAATGCTTGATGTTAATTTTATCCCCAAATTGGCCATCAACACTGACTTATTGGTAAAACTAATGCAAACTTTCAGGCAGTAAGTCGGAGTTGGTGGACATTTTTGGAAAGAACATCGAATCCACGCCACCGTAAACTCTGCCGTCCGATCTGCCCCATTCGAGGGCCCCAACTAGGCAATAAAATCCGCTGTTTTAAGGATGGATGAGAGAGAGAGAGAGAGAGAGAGAGAGAGAGAGAGTTTGTACCGTTCGAGGCGACGAAGAGGAGGAGGCGAACAGAGATTCTCTCTCATCGCAAATTGCGGATTTGGATCTAACCTTTCGAGGTCAGAATTGGGGATTTCCGTTGGGTGCATGAAGGCATGGGACCGGGAGATACTGATTTGTTGAACGATAAGGGAGCGGGGGCGGACGCGGTCGCGGTCGCGGTCGCCTGCTCGATCTGTCTCGATGCCGTGACCGGAGGCGCCGACCGCTCCACGGCCAGGCTGCAATGTGGGCATGAATTCCATCTCGGTCAGTGCTACTGAATTCATCTGTTTTTTTTTTCTTTCCTTCGTTGTTTGTGGAATCATTGTTGTATGTGCTTCGATTTGGTTTTCATTGCTTGGATTTCTCAATTGGAGCATAAAAAAACATTTTTTTTTTAATGTACGTGCATGCATGCATTTCGTTTTGTAAGCATAGATTCTATATTTTGTCCGAGCACCAAAACTTCTGCGAAGATGTGATTTTTGCATGATTGACCGGTTTTATGATTAATCATGCAATTTGCTGGTGAATAATTAGCTGTCCCTTTGTTCTAGCACTCGAAAAAAGAAATTTTAACTTTCACCTTCTTCAATAGGCCTCTGTGGGTTTCCTTGAAAAGGTTGAATGGTCCGGTCCCCCACCAACACACCCACACACAAAATAAACAATGTCACCATAGATAATAAGGTCACACAATTTGAATAGTGTAACATTATTTTATGTTAGATTATATAGTGACCATACTTTTATCCTAAAATCGGTTGATTTTAATAGCAGAAGAGCCTAGAGAAATATATGGAGATTTTGGTGTGTGAGCCTAGGAATTATATTGTAGAGTAGAAAAATATGAGAGTTAGAAATATTAATGAAGGTGAATTGTAATGCTATAGCCGTGTAAATAGAGAATGTGGCGAATGCCGTGGTGCACCAATAGCTTTGACCTCTTCACCTCGATATGCGGCGTATCTCCGACTATTCGGTTGGATGATATTAGTTCAAGAGGAAAAAGCCACTAGACTACTACTAGTTGTAAGGATTAGAGACTAGAGAGTTTAGAGACTGGAGAGTTTGGGGATAGTTGAAGCGTTTAAGGAGATCTTGAGTGATTGGAGAGAAAACTTAGGAGATAACTTAGAGAGAGGTTGGAGAGAAAACTTAGGGGATGTGGGGGAGCTTTAGAGTTTGGAGAGAGTACAGAGTGTTACAAATGGATTAGAATAGTTGTGTAGTGTTTTTTCAAATTCTATAAGAGAGAGAGAGGAGAGAGAGAGAGAGAGAGCAGACACAAGGTTTGTTGATGTGGTTCGACCGTAGCCTACTCCTTGAGCGGTAAGTCTATCTTGGAATCCACTATCTCTAGGAGAGTTTATCCGCTCCTCGATAGGCCGAAGATGGCTTGTAAAAGAGGTCTAAAAAAAAATAAGCTCGGGGGTGTGAGACGAGGTCCTACTGTCCTAGATTTGATTAGCCGGAACCTAAAGCTCTGCACTCCCAAAATGGAAAAGCTCGTTAATCCCCAAAAAAGTCCTGCTAATGTCAAGTGGGCTGCTGGCATCATGTAATTGTCAGGGATGACGTGACATTGCGAAATTGGTCCACATGGCGACATGTGACTGGCCCACGTGTCGGCTTTTTCGGGCTGACGAATCTCTAAATGGGCCTCGAGCTGTCTAATGGGCCTCTCGCGGACTGTGTTGAGTTGCTTCTTGATAGGCTACGAGCCTTTGGGTTGATGTAGATGCCTTAGCCAATTTCTGCACTTATAGTTCCCTTCTCCTAGTTTGTCAGATGATCGCCTAACTGGCTGGGATGCATGGTGCAAAAGCTGTAACTGTGTCCGAATATTACTGTGTATGATCAGTTGTAGACTTGCTCCTGATGATCGACTCTCCTGATTTTTGTTAAGTTTTGACTGACTGATTACTGATAAATGAACTGACTGATCGGTTTTGGGTAGATTAGCCTGGATGGAGTGCCAGAAATCGAGATCGTCATGTCACGCAAGTTATTGGTGATCAATAGGCCGATTACCAATCGATCGGTTCCGCGACGATATTCCTGGAAGAGAAACTTTATTATAGAATTTGTTGATTTCTGACTGGCCTCTCAGAGGAGGCCTCGATGAGGGCCGATCGGGGCCGAGTCGTCGATGGTCACCATTATGCCGCGGGTGACCTTGAGCGTTGTCCTCTTGCTGTGGCCCTGTGGGTGGCCGTATGCGTTGTCGTCTAGCCGCGATTGGCCGTGGGCATCATCCTCGTGTTGTGGGTGGCCGTGTGCGTTGTTGTCGTACCTCGGGTGGCCCCGGGCATCGTTGACGTGCCGCGGGACCGTGCTCGTTCGTTGACATGGGAGTTGGGGTCGATGTCTGATCGCGGGTAGTGGTGTGTGTCATCGTCGGGCCGCTGGTGGCTGCTGCATCGTCGTCGTGCCGCGGGCTTCATCGTTGAGATTGGAGGCTTATTGTAGCACTCCGTCGAATACAGGATGTGCGCCCCTCATGGGGGTCGTTCTGAGGCCTGATGCGGACCGTCGGTCCGATCTCGATGCATTGTCGGTGTGCACGAGGGGGAGTACAACTCCTCCCCTTGATTGTGTTGAAGGAAGAGAGGGGGGAGGCTGAGGGCCTCCTCTGTTGATTTTTGTCTCATTAAAACCCTGATCCGAAGACAGAGCACCTGGCGAGGTCGCTCGGGCGAGTTGCTCGGGTGAGCCTGAGCCAAGATCGTGGACAGAACTCGGTTAAAAGTCGCTATGCCAATTCGGGCCAAGTGTTGTAGACAGACCTCGGATGAATTTGTCCCAGGCGAGTCGGGGTCTGGCAGCATGGGTTGGACACGTTCGGGCTGAGTGTTTGAGTTGCTTATCATCCAACTAAATAGTCGGAGGTACGTTGTGTTTCGAGGTGAAGTGGTCAAAGATACTTGCGCACCACGATATTCGCTGCATTCCCTATTTACACAGCTATAACATCAAAATTCACCTACATTAATATTTATGACTCTCACCTTTCGTTACTCTACAATATAATTACTAGGTTCACACACACCAAAATCTCCATGTTTTCTCTTGCCTCTTTTGCTCTTAAAATCAACCGATCTAAGGGTTAATGATAGAAGTATGCCCACAATATAATCTAACAAAAAATAATGATATACTATTCGAATTGTATAGCTTTGTTATCAATGGTGATATTGCTTTTGAAGTTCTTCTTAGAGCTCGTGGGGCGGGGGACCAATTAACCTTTTCAATCTTTGAATAGTTTTGGAGAAATTGGAAACCCATAGAGGACTATTGAAGAAAGTGAAGTTAAAATTTCTTTTTTCGAGTGCCCTGAAGTGGTAAAAACCTTTCCTCTTTGATTCTGTTTTTTTACTTGACATGGTAGACAAAAGGAACAAGCTGGCACAAACATATAGAAATATCATAGATCAAAGTTGAAAATGGTTTCTTTTTTATACAAGTGCACACATCATACATTTTGTATCTACCCATCTTACTTTTGATAGGAAATTAAAGAGAGTGCTTACGCTTCTACTCTAAACTCTTTATATTGAATATTAAAATATGTTTTTATATGTTTTGTTTGCATATTTTTTAAATAAATGAATTTAACCGTATCTTACAATACAATATATGATACGATACAATACACGATACACTAAAAAGGAAAAAGATACAAGATGCACGATATGACAACCTATTATAAATAGTGCAATTTGTTATAAATTGATGGTGGACCAGATTTCATAAAACCCACCTTTAGTACAATACTAAATGGATGTATTTGATTATATTATTTCAATCAAGGGAAAACAAGGTTTTTTTTCTTCTTCTATTAGACGCTTCATTTTAAATAGGGCAAATTTGACTTACCTCCCCAAAATTATATGCTAATTAGTAAGTCACCCCACTTTTAATCATTATTAGACTTACCGCCCCAATTTGACTTCCAGCCTCAAATTGCTATATGATAATTAGCCAGAATGGGGGGTATGCCTAAATATCATATTGTTATAGGGGTATAAGTCTAATTTTTAGGGGGGTTAAGTCTAATTTCGATTAAAAGGGGGGTGACTTAGTAATTAACATATAATTTTGGGGGATAAGTCAAATTTGCCCTTTTAAATAAGACCACATATATAGTTGTCACGCCCCGACTTTTGGTACAAAGGAGAAAGGGTACCGAAGGTCGGGGTGTGAGGGTGTGGTATATGGGAGAGAAAAAGAGAAGTGTTATCATTTGAAAGATATATTGTTATGTTCACTATCAACCAGAGATCTAGGGCTTGCACTGGGTGAGGAATCTATCATTTTAAAAAGTCTTTTGAAAACTAAGCAACAATTTTACATTAAGGAAAGCAATAAAAGTCCATTAATAATTTTTACAAGCCAAATATAGTTATTACATGCCGACTGAAATAAAAAGGGAGTATAGTCTATCGCTGCGGAAAAGTATAGGGTACTAACGCCCGACGGCCTCTGGGAGTGCTGCGGTACCTGAGAACTTTTCAACATCAAGGGATTAGTTTTCAAAAGAAAACTCAGTGAGTTAGGACTAAACGATAATAGTCGCTAGTATCCATCCTAAAAATATAGTATTTAAACTGAAGGACAATTAACTAAACAAAAAATACTACGAGTACTGACAGAACTATAAAAGAGTACCAACCCTACTGTAATACGCTACGACACAGAGGACGACTGCATTGCGCGCTAACTAAGTGTGAGTGTGTCAGGAAGAAAGGGCAAGAGGAAGCCAAGGTAAGGCCATGTGAACTTCGGAGCTTTGTAATCTTGCCCTGTTAGGCATTGCTATAGGGCCTTTAAAAATACTGTAACAATAAACAAATAGTATAAGTGCTATAATGGTCAATCATACAAATCAAACAAAAACGACAATGCTATAGTTAAGCATGTGATCCTATATGTGATAGTAGCTAATAGCATGAAATGATACTGAAATATAGTATACTTATGAATGCGGAAACCTAGGTGGTAGCTACTAGGTCTAGCTAGGGTTTAGTAGTGACTCACCTGATCGGTAGGTCTGAAAGTCCGCGTGGAGTCGGGAAACAGGTAAGGCTGCGCAAAGACTAAAGTGACATGTCAATGCGTGCAAGATCACAAGGCAAAAATGCAATGTGATTCATGTGCGTGCGAGTGTCCAGTGGGGGTGCGTATTACGGTTTAGTCAGGTCTAATGGAGAGAATGTGGTGCAAGGGAGAGAGGAGAGCAGTGGAGAGAAAGTGAGTAATGGAGGGGGAGTTTAATTGGGTGAAGTGGCTAATTGGGGGAAGTGAGCAATGGAGAGAGGGTTATGAGTGGAATGGACTGGGGACCATTTTGCGAGTTGAGAGAGAGGAGGGATCATGGGAGAGAGAATGATGGGAATCGAGGGGTGATCTGTCTCTTGTGAGGGGAATCAGGTGAGAGAATGAATGAGAAGAGAGAGACTGATAGAGATAGAGAGAGAGAGGGAGAACACATGGAGAGTGTGTTGTGTGTTGCTCTTGGGTGGAAAGAGAGATTGCAAGAGAGAGTTTTTGGGTTAGGGTAGGGAGATGGTGGTGGCCGAAGGGGAAGAAGAAAAGGGAGAGCAGGAGGTCAGGTGTAGGTGGGGGTCGGGGCTACCGGAGGTAGGAAAGGAGGTGGTGGTCAGAGGGGAAGAAGAAGGGAAGTGAGTGTTGTCAGAGTTGTGCCGAAGGAGAAGAAGGAGGGTTGCCGGAGATGGCGAAGGAGGGAAGGAGAGAGAGAGAGATGATTGCAGTCGGAGGCTAGGTGATGCAGCATGATCAGCATCATCAGATCATCGCCGCATCTTCGGTTCATCGCCTGAGACCTATATTTACAGTCGTTTTTATTTTATGCTTGGAGGACATTATCCATATGGGACTTGTTAGCCGTTTATTTTAGTTTTTGGCCATTTTCTATGTTTTTGGCCTAATAGTACTATTTATGTTCTTGCCCAATTCATGGGGGATGTCCATGATCTCATCCGAGGGCTTTTCAGATTGAATCCGGGTCTTCTCGGATGAGTTTCTGCATGTTATTAATAAAAATCTGGGTGCGTGTGTTTGCGGGGTACCGACGGACGAGATTATATCTCGAAATCGACGGTTAGATAGCAAAATAACTCAATTTAGATGACGCGGCAACTTATGGGCTTCAATTAGGAGTTAAATGGGCTTATCTTAAGCCCAATAGAGCTTCCCTTTGTGATGCCGCCCCCTCTCTCTCCCTTTTTCCGTGAACAAGCCGCCCAACCCCCCCTTGTCCGCGCGGAAAGGCCACCCAGCCTTGTTTCGTCCCCTCTCTTCTCTCGCTCTTCTTCTCCTTGTTTCTCTCCCTTTCATTGCCTTTCTTAGCCCATTGCATCCACACCATCCACCCTATTTTCCTTTGATCTTGGCCATCCAAAAGAAAACCCTAGCCTACAAAAAGATGAAGAAAGAAAAAGAGTTCAGATTTTGATAGTTGCTGAAATTCGTGCCTCTTCGTGAGAGCTTCCAGGAGAGACTCGGGTCCCCAATCCTCGCCACATCCGCGACTTCGCCTCGTGAAGGCCTTGATTTTGTTTTCCGAAGGATCCGGCTTCTCCCGACGTCCGGCCTTGCTCCGTGTGCGGGATCATCGGCGCATCCTCGCATCGACCCACGGCGGGAAACCCCAGACAGTATCTATCCTTTACCTTATTTTCCCATCGCATCCGCATCGTTTTTCCTTTGTTTCCATTACCTCCGCTCCGCATCGCAGCCGTAACCGCCCCGTTTCAGCGCTAGTTGAAGCCGAAACATATGCCTACTCATTAGATTTGTTATCTTTAGTCTGTCGGTCACCCTTGCAAGCATATTTAGCCTTTATTTATATAAAATATGAAGCACACGTACCTCTGAAATTCAATATCTACTGCTATGATTATTATTATCGTATGCTGGAATTCGTCTTAGTGATAACCTTGCATCTTTATTTGTTAAATCTTAAACCTGCTTTATGTTGACTGTATAGACTTTTAGAATTGCGTGAGATAATTTATGTTTGCTGTCCTTTTGAGTCATACGACGCTATATTGATCATCAAATCTTAGTTATTGACCAAAAGGAACCCTAAAAGGGTTTAAGGTTGTAGTGCACCTTGTCGGCGCTTGCATCACTAGGAAGCACGAATACTTCCCTATATGTGCCGTACCCGTATGCGATATATATCAGATACTTGTATACACGGATACACCTTGGATACGCATCGGATACGCGTCCATACGTATCTCCAATATTTTAATTTTTTTTATTTGGATACTTTTCGAATACACCGTGGATACTCCTTGGACACAAGAGGGCTGAAATTTAATTATTTTTTAAAAAATGAGGATTTTTTTGCAATTTTGTAAACATTGTGATATTTTATTTGGAGTATCAAGTATGATGTTAATTTTTAATTATTAAATGATGCTAGAAAGATAGATTATGAATTTATGATTAATAAATGCTTTCCTCCCCTTCCTCGCTCTTCTTTTCCTTTGTTCCCCTCTCATATCTCCATAGCCGCATCTTTGCTGCTATGTTGTTACCGATCAGGTGACCGACTGTGAGCGTGAGCGACCCTGATCATTGTTTTGTCTATTTTATATGTTTTGTTTAATTACTTTATTCATTTAAGTTCTTTCTTATATATATATATATATATATATATATATATATATAATTACCATATCTTAGCTGTACCCGTGTCATAATTTTTTTTGGAAGGAAGAAAGGAGAGGAGGATGGGAGTTGGTTGGAGTTGCATGTGGGTTTACATGGGGTGTTGGGCTCGGGTTGGCTGGAGCCGGTGAAGGAGGGGTAGAAGAACAGGAGGTGGATGGTGCTAAAGTGTGGTCGACACCGGAGCTGGAGTGCAGGTGGTGTCTGGATTGGAAAAGAAAGGAGGGGAGAGCTGTGGTGATGGTGGTGTGCAGTGGTGTCGATGGGATCGACCAGAACCGTAGGAGGAAGAGAAGGTGGAGGAGAGGTGCATGCATGCAGTGGATTGACGGGCTCGTCGGCGGTCAGGAAAGAAGAGGAAGAGGGGAGGAAGGAGAAGAGGGTTGGCCGAAAGATAGGAAGAAGAGGGGGGGGGGGGGAAGAGATGTGCTAATGATGCAATGGTGTGAAGGCCGTAGTCGGGGAAGGAGGGTCTTTAGAGGTGGGGAAAAGGGAGGAGTGCAGGTCGGAGATGGGGAAGAAGGAGGAGGAAGTGCAGGTGGTGCGGGACTCGCCGGAGTCGGGAAGAGAGGAGTAGGGGTGCACAAAAAACCGGTGGAACCGGAGAACCGAACCGGTCCGAACCATACGGTTTGGCTCGGTTTCTAGCAGGATCGGTTCGATTCTGGTTTCCAAAGTGCAAAACCGTAAGGGATTGGTTCCCGGTTTTGGGTGCCGGTTATCCGAACCGAACCGATTCATGTATATGCATCATTCACGGGTCGGGTAATACGGGTGATACGGGTTGGGTCATTATGCAAGGAGCCTTGCTGATCTCCACATCAGTATCATGTATCTAGTTTCAGGATTACTTGTTGTTTCCTCAGTTTTGAATTTTTTTTTTATATATCTATATGTTCCATTGATGGATCTATTCTAACTTCTAGGGGCACAAAAAACTAGTGGAACCAGAGAACCGAACCGGTTTTATATGGTTCGATTCGGTCCGGTTCCATGCTCCCACGGTTCGATTCCGGTTCCAAATATTTGAGAACCGTTATGATCGGTTCGGTTCCTGGTTCATCCTAGAACCGATTTAAACTGAACCGTGTGCACCCCTAGATAGGAGGGAGAGTGGTGGTGGAGAGTTGTGCTTGGGGAAGGGAGGAGGCTCACCGGTGTCGTGGTGCTTCGACGGAGCTCGGGAATTGTTGAGGGAGATCCGGGCAGTGTCGGGGATGCGTCAAGGATGTCGGAGATCGGCTCTGGTTGTGAAGGAAGAAGAGAAGGTGGAGACCGATGGCGGAATTTTGAGCTGCTACGACATGCCGATAGGGCGCGATCATGCGGAGACTCATCGATGAAGTCGGGCCGTCGGAGGCCGTTCATGAGAAGTTGAGAGATAGAAAGAGGGAGAGTGAGAGGCAAGTGGTACGGTGGTGGTGCACAATATTGTGCCGCCTCTCTTAAAACAAAATGGGAGAGAGTGATGGCTCATAGGGAGGGGAAAAGGCTGTTCTACCCTCAAGCAATTATGGTACTTTCGGGGGGAAAGAGAGAGAGGAAGAGAGAGGAGAAGGGAGAGAGAGAGAGGTGGATGTTGATGAGTTGGCAAGGGGTGGCATAGGTGTAATAATTGGTAGATTTGGGGCTGTACTTAAGGTGGGGAATAGGTTGGCCTTCTAGTAATTAGGAGGGAATCTCATGGGCTTTATAAGAGAGGTTGTGGGAGGCCCCAACTAACTAATTAGTTAGTTAGAGATATTTTCCTAATCGAGATTAGCTGGGGAGGATTAGTCAGATCACTTCTAGAAGGTTTTAGGAACTCCCCCCACTAGCTAATTATGAGCGCTCATTAAACACTATTCTTTGTAGAAATCTATCCAGGACTCTGATTGAGGTGATTCTTGATCCGATAGACTCAGAAAAATGGTCCGATCGAAATAAAATAAAACATATTAAAATTGAGTCGTTTGAGAAAAAATATTACTGCCTACACCCAGAGTGGGTCCAAACCAGGGGTCAACTCAAACACAATCAAGAAAGGGCTAAGTCATCTTAACAATTAAAAACAGAGAAAAGATAAGCCACAAAACACACCCATTAAAACCAGATTACTACAATAATTCAAATAGCATATATTAGCTAAGCGATTTTAGTACATTGTAAATTTTAATCCAGTATTCATCTATTAGTATATTTATCTCCTCACGCTTTTTATCTGAGATCTTTTGTTGGCCCCGTGCCCATTCTTGGCACATGTAACATAAGACATATTTGCTAGATCATGTGTTGTCAAAGTTGTTTAGATAATTCTTGGTTACATTTTCCTTTCCATCTTTGATCATCTTTTTCATCGTACTCTTATTTTGGCTACACTTCTTCCTTGCTAATTTATCTGTTTTCGAGTTAAATCTTGAAAGGTTCTAGTCTTTTGGAACTTTTGGTTATTAATGTCTTGCACTACCTGAGTACTTGCATTTCTTCTTCTTCTTCTTCCTCTGTTTTTTTTTTTTGTGGGCCTGAGCTTCTGTGGTCTGCATTTGTTGACTGCCTTCTGAATGTTCATATTTTATTAGTATTTGAATATGTGGAAAAATCTGATGTAAGAATTATCACTTGAGGCATTGATTACCTTTCCATTCACAAATTCTTCAGATTGCATTGGTTCAGCATTTAATGCTAAAGGGGTGATGCAATGCCCAAATTGTCGAAAAGTTGAGAAAGGCAATTGGTTATATTCAAATGGTTCTTGCTCAGTTCCAGATCTTAGCATGCACGAGTCGTCATTTGAAGACCTCTATGATCATAATTACTCAGACATGGTATGATTTCGAATGGAGTTACACCTAGTGGTCACCTATTTAATTCTTGTTTCTTTTTTATTATTATTTTGATATATGCTTGTTGTTTGGAGAAGCGTTGTGTTATTCCATGCTATATCCTCTTGGTTGGATAAGAGATCTGTAGTATTTATGATAACTACTTTGTCTTCCTACATGGTGCAAAGGAAACTGTTATTTAAACATACATAGAATTTTTTTTGTGTCATTTTGTAGATTTTATATTTTGTATTCTGATTCATGTGATGTTAGCGCGATACTTTTGTCATCATTTACTTGCAGTTAAATCTGTCACAGTATTGCATACGTTTCATTTAAGTGAAATGGTCTTTCTGGTTAATCCTTTGTCTATTCCTGATTTTCTTTTTTCCAATTTTTGTACTCCTTGTGCTGCTTACTTGTTCTGATAATTTTGATGCTTGCATAAATGTTGAGGGGGCAGGTTGCTCGGTCTCTGTCTGGATCTTTTAGGTAGATGAAGAATTTTCATAAAACTATAGTGCTTTAGATTTTCTTTGTTTGGAGAGTAAAGTGTATGTCTCTTTGAAAGGGATCTCTCTCGACATATATATATATATATATATATATATATATATATATATATATATATATATATAGAGAGAGAGAGAGAGAGAGAGAGAGAGAGAGAGAGAGAGAGAGAGAGAGAGGGCTGGTTCCTATGAGTCTGACAATGTCATAGGGACTACCCTATGACATACGGTGAATTAGGGACACTAGAATGTTTAGAATGTACTGATTTTATTAACGATGATGATCACCTTAGATAGAATGTCCACAAAAAATCAACACATTCTAAAACTTCTAGGAGCATAAAATGCTAAAAGCTTTATCGGCCATCCATTTTAACCGTTAGACTCAAAAGCATATTTGATTCCCCTAGAATTTTAGAATGTGCCGATTTTTTTTTATGGGTCTTCTATCTAAGGTCTGGTGATTATCCTCATAAAAAATCAGCACATCCTAAGTACCATGTGTTGCGAAATGACTATATGTCATAGGGTACTCCCTACGACATGTCATAGGAACCTATTTTCCATATATATATATATATATATATATATATATATATATAGAGGGCTGGGTTCCTATGACATGTCATAGGGAGTACCCTATGACATATGGTAAATTAGTAATGCTAGAATGTTTAGAATGTGCTGAATTTTTTTGAGGGTGATCACCTTATCTTAGATAGAATGTCCACAAAAAATCAAAGCATTCTAAAACTTGTTGGGGCATCAAATGCTAGAAGCTTTATCGGCCATCCATTTTAACCGTTAAATTGAAAAACATATTTGATGCCTCTAGAAGTTTTAGAATGAGCCGATTTTTTGCGGGGGTCCTATCTAAGATAGGGTGATCATGCTCATAAAAATTCAGAACATTCTAAATATTCTAGGGTTACTAACTCACCATATGTCATAGGGTACTCCCTATGACATGTCATAGGAACTCATTTCCCATATATATATATATATATATATATATATATATATATATATATATATATATATATATATATAGAATACGGGGTATGAGCTGACAGCCCATTTGAGCAAATGGGCTGTCAGCTTACAGCCGTCTGATTGGATTGATCAAGCCGTCCGATTGGATTTTAAAAACCAGCTGTTTTACAGCTGTTTTGGATTTTTTCTTTTTTACAATCTCTCTCTCTTCCGTGAGTTGCGTGCGTCCCCTTCCCCCTCCCCGACGGCGACCACCTCCAGCTGCAGCTGCCCCCTCCGGCACCGGCACCGGCTCCCCCCTCCGGCACTGGCAGCGGCAGCGGCACCGGCACCTGATCCCACGCCCCGGTAGCCACACCGGCAACCCCTCCCCCCGGCCGGCCAGTGAATCACACTCGTCCTTCCGGCAGCCGGCACCCCCTCCACCTCCGGTAGCCCCCCCTCCTCCGGCGCCGGAGGGGGGAGCCGCTGCCGGTGCCGGTGCCGTAGGGGGATCTGGTGCCGCTGCCACAACCGGTGCCGCTGCCGCTACCAGGGCGTGGGATCCGGTGCTGCTGCCGCTG
This sequence comes from Chamaelirium japonicum, assembly GCA_947650365.1. Taxonomy (NCBI): domain Eukaryota; kingdom Viridiplantae; phylum Streptophyta; class Magnoliopsida; order Liliales; family Melanthiaceae; genus Chamaelirium; species Chamaelirium japonicum. The sequence continues at coordinate 83,325,930 of OX393554.1, forward strand.
CCGGCGCCGGAGAGGGGAGCCGCTGCCGCTGCCGTAGGGGGCAGCTGGAGCTGGAGGTGGTCGCCGTCGGGGAGGGGGAAGGGGACGCGCGCAGCTCGTGAGGAAGAGAGAGAGATATTGTAAAAAAAAAAAAAATCCAAAACAGCTATAAAACAGCTGGATTTTAAAATCCAATCGGACGGCTTGATCAATCCAATCGGACGGCTGTAAGCTGACAGCCCATTTGCTCAAATGGGCTGTCAGCTCATACCCCGTATTCTCTCTCTCTCTCTCTCTATCTATCTATCTATCTATATATATATATATATATATATATATATATATATATATATATATATATATATATATATAGGGTAGGGATCCAGTGAGATGTGAGATAACTTTGAGAAACCTATTCAGAGGTTTTAGAATTTGATGAAAATTGGTGGGCATGCTCTCTATGACAAGTTGATCATCCTCACAAAAAATCATCAAATTTTAAAACCTCTAAGGGCATCAAATGTTAGAAGATTTATCGACCGTTCATTAAAACCAATAATTTGAATTGTGTATTTGATGCCTCTAGAGGTTTTAGAATTTGATGATTTTTTGTGAGAATGATCAACTTGCCATAGAGAGCATGCTCACAAATTTTCATCAAATTCCAAAACCTCTAGATAGGTTTCTCAAAGTTATCTCATAGAAGAGTTATCTCACTGGATCGTTATCCTATATATATATATATATATATATATATATATATATATATATATATATATATATATATATATATATATATATATATATATATATATATATATATATATATATATATATATATAGAGAGAGAGAGAGAGAGAGAGAGAGAGAGAGAGAGGGCGACTAGGGTGCGATCCACTAAAAACGCACCTCTTGTTAACATGGTGTAATACATATGTTATCATATTTGGTACATATATGTTATACTTATTTCATTCAAATGTTATAGTTAAATTTTTTCAGGTTTCTGTATTGTTAAAACATGTACATAAATATGTAAAATTAAATGAACATTTGAATATGATATGATAACATTTGTAATGCATATGATAACATATATATTACATTATGCTAAGAAGCACGGATACGGGATACGGGTACGGCGATATGACAAATCTTAAAAAAGTAGGATACGGGTACGGCTAAGGATACGGCAATAAATTATTATTTTTTAAATATAAATTTTAAATAAAATACTAAATTATTAATTTATAGAACTATTAATTGGTAGAATGCATCACAAAGAACATATTCAATATAGAAGCACGGGTTGTTGCATATTCAATATAAACAAAATATTAATTGTTGTAATTTATCACTGTTTTTTGAAAAAAATTTAATAATTGGCTCAATATTTTATCACTGTTTTTTTATCAATCTTATTGCATACCTGCAGATCCTGGTGGTGGGTTAGAAGGGCTCCAAATGGGGCTGTGAGAAAGAGTGAGAGAGAGAAAGAGACAGAGAGAAAGAGAGGGAGAGAGAGATGGTGCTGTGAGGGAGAGAGACGGACGAACGGTGGACGGCTGCTATCGGACAACGATGGGTGCGGGGGGACGGTGGACGGCTGCAGTCGGGCGACGGACGGGCGGCTAACGGCTGTAGTCGGGCGCGGATGGCGGACGGTTGCAGTCAGGCGGACAACGGGCGCGGACGACGGGCGAAGGCAAACGACAGACGATGTGCGTGGGTGGATGCCTGCTTCTCTGCTCTCCCTCTCCTCTCGCTCGATACAGAAAACAGGGTGGAGTGGGGTTAAATCTTGGGTAAATTACACATAGACCCCCTACAGTTTGAAAAACATCACTTGCACCCCCTCTAGAGGGGGCATTTGTAGGGTTTTAAACATGAGGGGGTGTAAGTGATAATCGGTCAAACTACAGGGGTCTTTGTACAAATTACCCTTAAATCTTTTAGTATGGGACACGGGTTTGGGTTTGGGTTTGGGTTTAACTTTTAACCAAACCAAACTCGATAACCCAAGCCCAAACCGGCCAACCGTATACAGGCCGTATCCTGGTATTTTTAAATCCAGGATATGCCCGAAACGTATGGGACACGTATCCGGGCCATATCCGTGTCTGATACGTATCTGGTATGGGTACTTCATGTATTTTGAAGTATCCGTGCTTCATAGGCATTATGTTAACATTTGTACAGAAACAATTGGTTAAACCCTGTACATAAATCTGTAAAATAACAAATTTCAACATTTGAATGGAATGAGGTGTAACATTTATAATAAATATGATAACATATGTATTAAACTATGTTGACATTAAAAAGGTGCGTTTTTAGTGGATCGCATATTAGCTTTTCCATATATATATATATATATATATATATATATATATATATATATATATATATATATGGGGTCCGGGAAGCTGAACTCGAGTTCACCATTCAAATGGGGCATGGGATAGATCTAGCCGTCTATCATGATCGAGAGAGAGAGAGAGAGAGAGAGAGAGAGAGAGAGAGAGAGAGAGAGAGAGAGAGAGAGAGAGAGAGAGAGAGTTCAAATGGAGCCCTCTCTCCCATATGTGAAAACGACTCTCATAAATCCTATTAAAAACCTACTGTAAAGATATTAAAAACCTACTATAAAGATGATAATAGTAATACCTACTCAATGGCATTTAATGGTAATTTGATGTTAATTATTTATTTTTTTGAAAGGTTAGTTAGTACTCTCTCTCTCTAACAAGTGAATCACACCCCGAAGGCGGCCGTCCGAGTGCTGACGGGTACGGGAATTTACTAGTTTAACTACAAGTAATTGATTACTACATTATTGAGATAACATCACATATTCACATGTATCAGTAGACAAAATATAAAATCTCTAATATCCTTTCATAGTTTGAATTTCATGCAGTGTGCTAAAAGTTTTATTTTTAATTTCAGGTCAGCTTAATATTTAATCTTTCAATTCTCATTCTTGATATACTCTCTGCTTTGATCAGTCGTTAGGTCTCCCTTGTGATGATCGTTCTGTTTTGCTTTGCTCTCAGTTCCCGGTTAAGGTCTTTGGCTTTGATGTTCATATGCAAATATGTTTGACCATTGTTTTCTTATTACAGTTTTGTTCCTGGCACTGTGAGATCATCTTGTCTGTATATATAATACGAAATCAGTTAGCAGCTTAGTGTGTATTTTGAAATGATCATACTTGACACTGAGCTTTTAAGCGATTGAAATGCAAATACATTTTATGTAAATGTGTATATTATATCTTGCATTGTTCACTTGCTCTCTTAGTCTGCTATGCACCCTTTTCTTTTCTTTTTTTTGTTTTAACTGTCATTTAGTCTCATTTTCTTGCAGCCATTTGGAGTTCATTGGTGTCCTTTCAGTAGATATGCACAATATACTACATTTGAGTAAGTATATTGTTTCTATATGATGTTTGTTGAAAGTTGTATTATTGGTTTGGTGTTTGTTACCTAATATGAAGTGCCATATAGTATCACTTAGATGTATTTTTGGTGGCATTGGTAGTGTTAAACATATTAAAATGAACATAGATTGCTTCTTTTTAAATATTATTTGCATATCTTAAAATATTATCTTGCCTATTCTAAAGGAATATATTTGTTCAGTGACAACTATCCAGATAGTAGAAGGAAGTTCAGCATTGATTACTAGGGGCTTAATCTTGTTCGATATTTTAATTTATTGGCTGGACTTGTGGAAATTTAGACTGATGGATTTGCTAAAAGAACATGTCTGACATAACCTAGCATGCTTTCTCAAATATAAACATGTTTATCATATCAACAATTGATCATCGATGTTTCTTTTCTGATAAAGGAGATTTGGTGCACTTTCTTTCTTTTCCAGATATTTAAACTATAGTTCAGGGCGTTGTTTACACACCCAATGATATCTGATAAATATTTTTTGAAGAAAATGTTAAAACAATTTGTTTTTCAATGCATTAATTTGGAAATCAAACGTTTTGAGAATCTATTTTTTATTCTTGATTTGCATGCAGCTTCACATTTATTTCCAGTCATCTTCTTCCCAGTCTTTATAAAGGTCCTTCAATCACATTAACTTGATGAAAAATGTGATTGGTTTTTCTTAACGCTTATTGGGGAGGGTGTATAGTTAAAGTCGCCGAACCAAAACACAACCTTAAGTGGTTCGGATTTGGCTAATCCTAATAGAACTTCCTTTCTCAAACCCGAAATATGTTCGGATTCGGTTTTACCTAATCAATCAAATCGGATCCTAAATAGGATGAATCATACCCAAGTTATCTGAATCAGGCCCAAATCAATCGAGCAAGACCCAAATTAGTTGAATTAGACATAAGTTTCAGACTTTTCTGTTTGTGAGACGTTTGCCAAAACAGCCGAACCCGAACTCGCACCGCTCCTTTTTTTATCGATCTGAACCCCTAACTGAATTCTCAAACCTTGATAAATAGGTCGTTTGCACCATATTGGATCAGTGAATTTTTTTTTCTGAGTTCTCTTATTTGTTGCATTCTTTTGCTGCAATTACCTCAGTGAGATGCCTTGCATCCATTGTGTGATGCCTTGGAAACATCAAGATGTGGTATCTTAGATTCTTAATGTTACCTTGAAGGTGATTCTTCTAGTACTTATCTTTGTTTTAATTCCTCTGTCTTGATTACTTTAAACTACTGTAGCATTTTCAAATTATGCGGTCTTGTTCGTTATTGGTCATCTGTAATCTTAGATCCACCAAAAATCTTGTATAAGCCATGGTGTCAGTTACAATAAGCACATTTTGTCAAATTTCTCTATGAATCCTTGTCAGATCATAAAACCCTTTTGATCTTCGCCACCTTGGTAACAGGCTTCCTCCAATTAACGGTACTTCCATCTTTGAACACATGCGTAGTGCAGTTTCAGATCTAATCACTTTTTTGGTTTCTGAAATCATCCCTACTCTAACCCTGGCCGTCCAAAGTCCATTCCTCTCCTGCACGCCGCACCAAGTAGGTATAAGAACTTTATTCTCCTACATCAATTTGGTATCATAGGTCTTTTCTCCTCCATCAAATTGATATCTGAGCACTATTTCTTTGATTGAAGTAGTCTACAGGGAGCCAATAGTCTGGTTGTAAAAAGCACTAGTGCGAGGAAAAAATAGTGAACAAAATGGGAATTGATGTTGATGTGCTTTTTGAAAAGAATGAAATTATTATGTTTATTCTTATTGGCAGTATGGTACCACAAATATCAAACAGGACGCCAACTGTTAGAGTTATACTGCAATGAGAAACACTCTCATGCCATTATAAGATGTATGATGTTGCTCACCCATTGGGAGAGAAACCTTGATTTTTACTTATTGTGAAGATGAGAGAATTTTTGTTGTAAAAGCGAGGGTGACATGGATACTAACTACTAAGCCAATTAGGACAATTGTTTGGTTTGAAGGTCCGCCAAGGAGGACAAAGAAACTATGATTTAATTGATAATTGGATGGGACACATGATTTGGTTCCCCCCTAATACTTTTTGTAAGTTTCCTTGAACTTTTTTATTTTCTATTGCATGGGGTACTCTAGGCATAGGTGAGTGTTATTAGAGCTTTGGAATTTTATTTAGGGCATATATTTGGTAGACGATCGACCTATATAAATTAGATGGCCCACTTTATACGTAGTGGTCCGCTAGTCTAAAAATGCAGGAGGCTCAGTAATGTTGTAGAATTTTGTTTTAATTGGATATATTCTTAGTTTTGAAGTGGATATCACCTTGCCACGAGTGCAGAGAAATAAATTGATTGTAGGCAAGGTTCTAAAAAGCTCTAGGCGCTAGTCGGGCGGTGGGGGGCCGTCTAGCGCCTAGGCTGGGCCTAGGCGTTTTGCCTTTTTTAAAAATTATTTTAATTATTATTTTGATATTATATAATATATATGTTTAAAAATTAATATAAGTTCAAGATTATCCCAAACCATTATTTTAAAGAATAAGTATATAACCATAATTCAAGATTGAGTGATTAACAAGAACAAAAGCAAACATAGTCCGCCTGGGCAGTCTTAGCCCGCTTAGGCGGCCGCCTTACCCCACCTAGACCGCCTAGGCGGCTGCCTTGCACCGCCTAGCTCCGCTTGGGAGCTTGGCCGCTTTTCTGGAGTGCCTAGGGCCCAGACGAGGCGGTGGGGGGCCGCTTTTCTGGAGTGCCTAGGGCCTAGACGAGGCGGTGGGGGGCCGCTTTTTAGAACACTGATTGTAGGTGCTTCCTTTATGCCATGAGAAGAGTGCCAGTAGCTTTACAAGAGGAAGATATTGTGGAAAGGAGTGGTCATGGAAAAATAGGGCCTGGATAATAGATTTGGTTATATATATTACAATTTACAACTACGTGATTAATTGCTGAAATTCACAAGAAACATATAACCATAATGATTGATGTTTCTATCCTTTCATTAATAACTGAAATCTACTTGAAAATAAACCATCTACTGATGAACAATTTGTAAACAGAGTCTCGAGGAGGTGATAAATTTTCGAAGAACCTGGTTTCATGATTAACAACTTTTCCGCTTATGGCCAATTTTTTTTTGTGTGGTGTCCAAGTATATATATAGTTATTCGAATATTATTCTCTACATGCATAATTCAAATTCATATCAACATGCATGTATTTATTTTAAGTGTTTTATATTTCTCACGCCCTGTTTTTGGCCTCGTTTGTGGGAATTGCTTTTAAAGAAGTATCCAAATTTCTTTAAAAGAGAGGAGATGGGGGGTTTGTGGAGAAGATAAAAAGAGGGATTTTGTGGAGGATGCCCAAGAAGTATAGAGATTTAGGAGGTAGCTTCAAGCCATACTTAGATTTTCATTCTTTTTTTTTTTTTTTTCCATGGGAGCTCTAGGAATAATTTATAGGATTTTTAAAGCAAAAAGGGCAGCAAAAAGAAATCATGGAGGTCATGGATGATCATGTGGAAATTAATGGAAGATCATGGGAAAGTTGGTTCCAATGGAGGAGAGAGTGGGAAAGAGGTTTGAGAGAGACTTGAGGAGAGAGGAGGGAGAGAAGAGGGGGGGGGGGATGCCCCCCTTCTTCCTTTTCTATTCACGTAGAGAGAGAGAGAGAGAGAGAGAGAGAGAGAGAGAGAGAGACCCCTCCCTCTTTTGATCACCAGTTTTTAAGGAGCGGGGTGCCTGTTGATATTGGCACCCCCTCTCCTCTCTTTTGTCACTTGGGCTTCTTTTTGGGGCTTTGATGCCCATGGGATGTTCATAAGCCTTGGTGGATGGCCATTGTTGGTGGATATGGGCTAATGTAATTTTTGAGCATGGGCTAATGGGATTTTCGGGTGCGTTGTGGGGCTTGCGTGGGTGCTAATGTAATTTTTGAGCATGGGCTAATGGGATTTTAAGGTGCGTTGTGGGGCTTACGTGGGGTGTGAAGCATGCTAGCCTAGTTGGTGTTTTTTTTTCTTAAACGTGCTATGATGTGACAAACCTCCACACCTAGGTTTACACACAAGCAAAAGCAAATACATAAGCAAATTAAAAGCAACTAATTACACCATTTTTGAGATACATCACGTACTCATAGTGAAGTGACTCAGAAGCCGATGTCTTAGGACAACATTCTTAAATTAAGACATTATTGACACTTGAAAGTTGAAACTAAAATTCTTTATGGTGCTTGCCTACGTGGTGTTAATTATCGGTATATAGTTGCATAGCAAATAGTTCTTGCTCCATGATAGTTTTGCACTCGATTGATATCTGGATGCTTTTGCAGGGATGGGGAATCTTCACTGGAGATTTCTAGTAAGTTGATATTTTCATCTAAGGGTGATCCTTTTTCGTCTGTCTGTTGGTGGAATACTGTTGAGTAATACCATATAAAATTATTCTTGCTTTGCAGTTCAGGATCTTTTAGGACGACATGATATACATCATGCTATCTTTACTGAGCATCCAACTTCGGCAACTCATCCATCCCCATATCTGGCTTATGACTCAAGTTCTAGTGTTTTCTCTGAAGGTCATATCGATGGTCCTGCATATCATCGTCACCATTGGAATCATGTCCCTGGGACAACAGACGTCCAGATTCCCATTGCTCTACCTGCAAATGATCATTATCATAGTTGGGAACACCATTCTCCAACATACTCGGTGCGTGGCGGCCGAACAAGTGGTGATCAGGCTTCAGTTTCTTCTGCAACGATGAGGGTTGCGAGGCTTGATTCAGATGGTCGGCAAAGGGCAGCGTCTCTCGTCCATCCCTTTATTCTCGGAAATCAGTAAGTAGTATTATGTTCAGTTTATATATATATATATATATATATATATATATATATATATATATATATATATATATATATATATATATATATATATAGGGGCATGCTATAATGCGGCATGCGGTAAGTGCGGCACCGCACTACAACCGTCTGATGCACCGCTGCGTGCATGCGATGCACACAGCGGGTGCATCAGACGGCTGCGGTATGGTGCCGCACGTATCACATACTATATATATATATATATATATATATATATATATATATATATATATATATATATATATATATATATATATATATATATATATATATATATATATATAGAGGGTCAGGATCGGCTGACCCATAGTTGTCCCATCATCCTAATGTGCTCTTCAATTCAACGGTTGAAATTGACAGTCAAAAAAGCTTATAACATTTGATGGTCCTAGAGGTTTTAGAATCTACTAAAATTTTGATGGGTCAAAAATTCAGCACATTCTGAAACCCGAATCCAACGATTAGAATGATGGATCAAAATTTCATAGGTCATTCATTCTTAACCCATATATATATATATATATATATATATATATATATATATATATATATATATATATGGGAGGGATAGTCTCACTAATGGCCTCTTACTAATGATCCGGGCCGTCCGTTCCCATTCGGATGGAGGGCCGAGATTATCCCTCCCTCTCTATCTCTCTCTCTCAAACAATGAACAGCAGCCCCCCGACCCCGATCAGAGCCCCGGTGCCGATCGCGCCAGTCCCGACCTCCTCTGGCTCCAGCGCCAGTCCCGACCCCGATCAGAGCTCCGACGCCGATCGCGCGAGTCCCGACCCCCTCCGGCTCCGGCACCGATCGCACCGGCCCTTCCCCTCCGGCTCCGGCGAGTGCGATTCACTGTCGGGGTGCTGCGCCGGAGGGGAGGGCCGGTCGGGGTGCTGCGCCGGAGCCGGAGGGAATGGCTGCCGGGGTGCTGTGCCGGAGGGGAGGGGGCCGGGGCTACTAGGGTGCTGCGTCGGAGGGGAGGAGGTCGGTGTCGCCGGAAGGGGAGGGGGTCGTGGCTGCCGGACGGGAGGGGGCGGTCGGCACCAGAGCCGGACGGTCGGGGGGGTCGGGGTGCTGCAATCGTGATAGAGATAGAGAGAGAGGGGGGAGCTTTTAATCGGATCCATCCGAATGGGAACGGACGGCCCGGATCATTAGTAAGAGGCCATTAGTGAGAGTATCCCTCCCATATATATATATATATATATATATATATATATATATATATATATATATATATATATATATATATATATATATATATATAGAGGAATGTTATAGTGAGCTGTGAGCTACGAGTGGAGAAAATGAGCTACCCTCATTTTGATCCACCTAGGAGTTTTGGAATTTGATGAAGTTTGGTGAGGGTGTTATCTAGGGTAAGATGATCATCCTCACCAATTTTCATCAAATTCCAAAACTTCTAGGGTCATCAAATGGTAGAAGCAAAATTATCGGTGACTACGGATGGTAGATAAAGCTTCTACCATTTGATGACTCTAGAAGTTTTGGAATTTGATGAAAATTGGTAAGGATGATCATCTTACCCTAGACAACACCCTCACCAAATTTCATCAAATTCCAAGACTCCTGGGGGATCAAACTGAGGGCAGCTCATTTTCTCCACCTGTAGCTCACACTTCACAGCTCACTGTAACATTCCTCTCTCTTTCTCTCTCTCTCTCTCTCTCTATATATATATATATATGGGTCAGGATCCGGCTGACCCAGCACTCTAATCAGCACCTAGAGGTTTTAGAATGTGCTGATTTTTTGTAGATATGTTGTCTATGGTATGTTGATCATCCTCACAAAAAATCAGCACATTCTAAAACCTCCAGGTGCATCAAATGTGCTCTTCAAATCAACGGTTGAAAACCCTAGCATCTACTTTAACCACAAGAATTGTTTGTCTTGTGATGTTTTTACTTTACACGTGTGTTTAAACTTTTGTCCTTGATTTCTATCATAAACCCGCCCTCACCTCTTCCTTATGACATGAACCCCTCCCCCGTCTTCTATCTCACGCTCGAGAGAGAAACCGAACTGGTCCGGCTCGCATCAACCTGATGTTGTCCTCGATAAGATTCAGGTCTTGGTTGTGATTCTGCATCAGTTGCCAATACTGGCATCAAAAGTGATGTTTTTTTTTGTATGGTTATATCTCTTCAAGTTGATCTAATTAGTTCCATTTTCATCCCACTACAGGTCTAGAGCTGCTGGCTCCTTTGTTTCCACATCGATTCCACCGTATCTCAGTAATTCTGGAGTCCAGGTCAACACTCATCAGCACTACGAGCATCACAATTCCCGAGGGATGCATGGGACCATCTTCTCCTCCGGTGCAAGGCAACCCGGGCATATGAGGAGCTCAGCTTCCGTTGGTCCAGCCCCTCTCGCCCCACCCGATCACACTGGCTTATATTACCTGTTCCCGCCCACACAATCATCCGGACTGGGCCTTCAAGATGCTGACAATCCTGAAGGAAATCGGTTCTATTCATGGGAAAGAGACAGCTTTCCTCCCTTTCCACTACCACGTGTCGACCGGGAATCTGGCTGGAGGGGGCCGTTTCCTCAGCCACAACGTTCATCGGATTCCGGTGGCAGGATTGGATTCCGGCAGCAGCATGGCTCCGAGACGTTATCATCCCAAGGGCGACTGGAGGGCTCGTCTTATCGACCAATCCATGCCCCTCCACATTGGTAAGTGTTTGGAACACTGCTAGGTCTGTAGTATGCAGTGGCTTGCTTGAAGGCTGGGTCGCCAACGATGACTGAAACTTTCAAACAATTTTTTGGTGGTCTGCCCACGATGACTTTACTTTGAAATAATCTGTTGGTGGAAATCCTGCTGAAAACGGTTTCGGTTTCGCATCGTAACTTCGTTCCACAGGGGTTATGAAATAGCTATGTGCTTTGTCGATGGTGGAATTGGTTTTAAGAGAGTTTTGAGTATGTTTCATTTTCTCCAGCCATTCTGAATGTATCTGAAAAGGAAAAAAACTAGAGGAACTTAGTAATAGCTCCCTGCTAATGGTATCAACTTGCAATAAGCCCTCCTCAAAGTTCGTATTGCAATAGCTCTTTCCGAATCATACCGAACCAAATAGAAAAAAAGGACAATAACATACAATTCAACTTCATTGAATTTATATTTTCTTCCATCAATTTAACACGAACCAATTTTTGCATGATAATCAATTGAAATCATTCAAGATTGTCAATTTAAAACCACAAAACAAATAGTTACTTTTTTTTACTTAATCGGTACTCTTTATGTGCGAGATGGAATCAACTTGGTTTTGCATAGTTGAAAACATTTTTGGTCACAATGTTGTGATCCGATGAGCTGAAATACCGTTACAATCAATTGACAATTAAGATATTTTACCATATCAAATTGTTACTCTTTGCTAACGGATTGTTAGTTTTTACCAATTGTTACGTTTTTGCTATGATCGTTATACTTTATATGTAGGGCTAAAATTGACATTTAAAATGTTCCATTATTACATGTGCGTTGCAAAAAGAGCCCGCGTTAGCCAAAACTAAAGATTTTTGCTATTTATCAATTGTTACTCTTTTGCTACGATTGTTACACTTTATTTATAGGGGTAAAATTGTTATTAATTTTTTTTATTATTAAACGTGCGTGGGAGGTGAAGCTCGTGTTAGCCGAAGTCCAACTAGAGGGCTTAACATTAAGTTCAAACATTACATGCCCTTAATGTTAAATGGAAACCTTTTTAATGAGCTAACATTAATAACCCAAAAACACTATTTACCCGCTCTTTCACATAGAATGGTGTGTCACGATTACAGTTATCTGTTTCACCCAGCCCTTATTGGTGAATTGTATTTAGCCCAGACCGGCAGACAAAGGGACGATGTAATGCAGCTAGGGCTCAAATGAACCAAGTTGTTCGTGAGTGGCTCGCAAACAAGATTGATAAAACCTGTTCGAGTTTGTTCGGTTGCTAGTCAAGCCAAGCCCAAACCTAGAGTTTAGACTTGTTTAATAAACGAGGCAAGCTCAAGCAGACCAAAGCTCGGCTTGGTTGGGCTCGCGAACATACTTATTTAGGGCCCGTGAGTAGGTTCATGAATGGCTTGAATTGACCAAACATATATAGGCCATGCTTTGATTGGTTTTGGAGTTCGGGTGAGGGACCATTCAATCACTAATTGAGAGAAGCCTAGCCTAAGTTTAGAATAAACAAACCAAGATCAAGGAGGCCAAAGCTTGGCTCGGCTCGATTATTAAACAAGCCAAGCTCAATCTTGAAGTTTAGGATCATTTAATAAATGATCAAGCTCAGATAGATCAAACTTGGCTCGGTTCGTTTCAAAGGGGTTGTTGGGCATCAATCTGGAACCGCCGTTTCTATTTTTTGGAGCTGTTATTTTGATAGTAACATATAGTTTTCCACTAGCATGAAGAATCAGAAGCGAAGAGTTTCTTTGCCAACCGCCAAGGTTGTCTCCTTGAACTTTTTGAGTGCCGAGGCGGCGACATCTATCTCAGACTTTGTCTTCGAGTGCCAAGGTTGTCTCCTTGGACTTTTTGAGTGCTGAGTCGTCGACGCCTACCTCGGACTTTGTCTTTAAGTGCCAAGGTTGTCTTCTTGGACTTTTTGAGTGTCGAGGCGGTGACGCCTACCTTGGACTTTGTCTTTGAGTGCCAAGGCTGTCTCCTTAGGCTTTTTGAGTGTCGAAGCGGTGACGCCTACCTCGTACATTATCTTTGAGTGCTAAGGTTGTCTCCTTAGAATTTTTGAGTGCCGGGGCGATGCCTACCCCGGACTTTGTCTTTGAGTGCAAAGTTTGTCTCCTTGGACTTTTTGAGTTCCAAGGCGGCGACGCCTACCTCGGACTTTTGTCTTTGAGTGCCCAAACTGTCTCCTTGGATTTTTTATCGGGCAATCTTTGACACCCGAAGATGCGTGAGGAATGCCTGAGGGTTGGCTGTTTCCAAGCCTTCGGTCGACGGTTGAATACTCAGGCAATTTGTAATGCCGAAGGATGCCCCAGGGTTGGTTGTCTCCAAGCCCTCGGTTGACGGATGAATACTAGGGCGACCTGCTACGCCAGAGGATGCCCGAGGGTTGGCTATCTCCAAGTTCTCAGTTAACGTTCATAGTTTCGAACACCACTTCCGATGTAGGGATCAACGGACAAGTCGCATGACCGGTGGACTTTTGCTCCGTCGCTGATACCGGCGACTGACATCGAAGGATTCACCCCTGATGTTTGAATGTCTCAATTTAGATAACTTCCCTCCGGCTGATCCACAGGTCATGTCTTTGCCATTATGGTATAGCAATGGAGACAAACGGGTTGCTCAAGCTATCGATAGTTGCTGCTTGACCTAAGAAGCTGGAAAACTTGGAAGTCACAAGTCGATAGGGAAGGATCCCATAGACGGCGCCAAACTGTGGAAAAATTATGGCCGCCGTACGATCTCCCTCCAACAGTTGATTGAAGGGTAGAGCTTCGAGGTGTGGTGCACTTTGGAGTGCTAAACTGTCACATGCTGGGCTGTCACTTAGACACTGTAGAGTAGAGAGAGAGGGAGAGAGAAAGAGATAGAGAACGTTGACACAATATGTGGTGACGAAGTTCGGCCGAAACCTATGTCTCCGTGCCGGTAAGATGCAACATTTGAATCCATTAACTCTGAAAAAGTAGAGCTACTCTCGACAGGCCGAGGAGTTTTTGTACAAGTAACAGAGGGTGAAATAGGCTTGACTAGAGTCTGATCACCAGAAGACTCAGAGAGCTCTCGAAAACAGAACGTGGAGTTGGGAATAATGAATTCCGGTCTGGAATATTTACATGATATGTTATTTATAGAGCTTTAGGAATATTTATGGTTTTGATAAATATCTAAGAATATTTACTAGGGGTGTTTGTCATCATTCCGGAACGATCTATTTCCATTCCGAATTTCTTAATTTTAAAATAACTGCCAGTAATTGTTCCGATGGAACGAAGGATTTGGAAACTAAAAAATATCACTCCGATTGTTTCTATACCAACCGGAACGCTGGACCATTAAATTGCATTAGAATAGTAATTGACGACAATAACCTCTTCTGGAAGAGGATTAAGGGGAACAATTGTTCCACATACCAAACACCCCCCAAATATGCTATTGCTTTATGTTGTCGTCCTTATTTATAGTCGGGCCGGACACAGCTAGGCCACTCATATTTTTTCTTCGGTCCAAGTCTTGGACCATTTATATCAGGCTTTGAAGACAAAACTCAGGTTCAAAACTCAGGACACAAACTATAAGCCACAAAGTCCACATATAATGTTTGGAATATCGATCCAAACCCATTCCAAATGGGTCGGGCTCAATCGGGCCTGGGCCAGATTTACGATCATTGCAGCACTGCCCTAAGTACTCCAATATCCATTTGGCTCATCTAAACGGATCCGCAATAGGTTAGTAAGCTCTTTTTGTTAAAAAAAAAAAGTGGGCATACCTATCTTGGTTAAAGCGATGTCTGTAAGTACGATTGCACAAAAGAGACCATGATTCAAACCCTGCCACTGCAGGAGTGCAAAGTAATTTTTTTTTTCTCGCCGAAAATAGAGCCTTGTACCCATAGGTGCACTACCATATTTATACGCCACACGACATAAGACAATCCCATGATTCGATCGTACTACCACTCAAGAGGGAAACAATGTTGTTAACCACTGGAATACAAGTAGTTATAGGTCAATTAAATCTAAAACACGGGTATTATCATTTGCACCCACAGAATCACCAGGGCACCCCCAATTGATGAGTGCACACACTCCAAATGAATCACTAGGTGCATGCCACCATGTAAGTCGCCACTAATCCCATAAGTCCTTTGCAAGTCGTCAACACCAGCGGCTCTTGTGAACACACACACACACACACACACACACACACACACACACACACACACAGACATCGAAGCCCAAATTGTGTGGTTTAGGGCAAGGGTGGGTGAGGATTTACATGATTGTGTGGGTGAGACATCGATCAACCATCGGATGATCTCACTACACAAGACACAAGCAGGAAAGAGAAACTAGGGGTTATCGATCCCAAACCTCGATCTCCTCCGATGCTCAAATCAGCTGGAGAAAACTCTCAATGAATGCTCAGAATTTTAGAAAATCAGAGAGTGTTACCTGGACGACTGGGATTGATCCCTATTTATAGAGATTCCTAGGTTGTTAAGTTTCCATAACTGTCATTGCTGATGTGGCAGGACAACTGTAATTGAGCTTTCATTTCTTTATTTGGCAACAACTATTATGATGATGTGGTGTTATCATGTAGAAAACCTCATAACAAAATAATGTTTCATTCTTTATACCCATAATTACTGGATATATAGATATACTCAGGACCCATTATGGATATACAGGCCATGCGTTTAGCATGCACGGAAGGTTAGAGAACTACACTATATGCAGGTTTTATGAAGGAGCTATACCCTCAGCTCTGGGGGTTCTTCTATACACTCGTTTCATATAGGTTCCCCCTTCAGATGCGTATTATAAGTGCCACCGGTTGAAACTACCCTCAGCCGGACTCATAAGATCAAAACCCTCGGAATATTGAGGCGGCGGAGGCTAGTTTCAGCCTCAACATTCTCTTTAAGACAATTTACCATTTCCTTTAGCCCTCTATTTGGCCAAGGCTACCTTCAGATTTGCTTCCATCATTACCTTCTGCTAGCTGAACCTTCCTGTTCTTTTATCGGCTGAGTCTGTCGACATGTGCCGTTGACTAATCTTTGATTTCAGAATTAATAAGATGACACCACGTGGGGTACGATTTTTGTGCCCCTACAACAAGAAAGATGGAGGTGGAAGGAGGAGGAGGAGAACGTGGCGGCAGGCTGTACAAGCATCGGCAGTGGCGGTGGGCTACAAGTGCACTTGGTAAAAAAAATTGGGTAAGAAGTACTTACATTACCGAAAAGTAAGTACAACTTAATTAAGATGTATATCTCATAATAATACGCAAACTAGAGTCTTGCTTAGCCAATTCCTGAAGCACCACTGTAAAGTCCATGAGATTAGAGACATCCATGGTTATATCTACGTAGCAAAGCCCGCAAGCCAATCTGCAGCCTTGTTTCCTTCTCTGTAAATGTGAGATCGATAGGTGAACATGATCCCAAGGATCGAGGGCCGGGTTTTTCCTTGCGCCGAGCTATGGCGTTTTTCTTTCTTGCCACTGGGTGTGGTGGCTCTTGTGGGCTTGGTGCCCTTGTCTTTCTTCCGCCGGAGTGGCGGTCTTGTTGCTTGCGCTGGGCTGTGGCGCATCCAGAGGTGATGTTTGACCTCTCCTTCAATGATCAAGAAAAAAAAAACAACAATAGAAATAACCAGGTCAACTGAAGCCGGATTACTAAGTCGAAGCAATGTCTCCAAGGAATCACCTTCAATTTCCATATGAGCCAAGCCACGTAAACAAGAAGTGACCTGGTTTACGGAGTGTTAA
The DNA here is from genome assembly GCA_947650365.1 of Chamaelirium japonicum. Classification (NCBI taxonomy): domain Eukaryota; kingdom Viridiplantae; phylum Streptophyta; class Magnoliopsida; order Liliales; family Melanthiaceae; genus Chamaelirium; species Chamaelirium japonicum. Next base: position 83,342,758 of record OX393554.1, read on the forward strand.
TGTGTCCTGAACCAGGTGCAGGGCGTTGGCAGCGATGAACCAAAATCCTTAGGAGAGGATGGGAGAAAGGGGGAGCACTTAGGGCTGTTAAGGGTCCGAGCTGGCCCATTGGGTCGGGCCCAGTTTAGGCCAGATTTGGGCGTAGGAAGTTTGTGCTTTGGGTTGGGTTGGGTCAACTACTTTAGACTCGAAGTATTTTGGGCTGGTATTTTGGCAATCATAAATTTACCCAAAGCCCGACCTGAACCACGAAATTTCTATCCCATGGGCCGGCCTCATAACTGGCCCGATAGATTTTTTTTTTTTTAAGAAATCCGTCTCAGAGAATGAGGAGGGTTCGGCCTAAACACCTACCAGTAAGCCCGATAGTTATCGTCAGGCTGTATTCTCTGAGTTGGAGGATGAGGACCCAATGAGTCACGGGCCCTCCACAACATCGCATGCGTGAGTGGGGGAAGAAATCTGAGATACACCTCATCCTAGATCCCGAGTCCGTAACTTTGGACCCTGAATCCGTTCCTTGCGTGCATGCGTGGGGAGTTGAAAGAAATCCCTTTGTAACTATTCCTCCCTCTAACTAATGACTATCCTCCATCGGCGATAGGGCTGTTAATGGGCCGGATTCAGGTCCTGTCACCCCAAACCCAAGCCCGGCCCAAATTTATGAGTTTGTGCCCATATCCGGCTCGGGCCAAAATTAAAATTTTCGGACTTTGTCCAAACCTGATCCGAAACTTTTTTACGAAACCCAAATCCAAACCCGGCCCAAATTAAGCCTGCAGTTCTAGCATGGTATATGCCTAAATCTTTTGTTCTTCAATTGAACACACAATAAAAAGTAGAAAATAACATTGATTAAGATATACATTAAAAAGATATATGTGAAATTAATAACACTCCTAAAGTCCAAGGAATTGATATTTGTAACATGAAATAAAATAAAAATAAAATATTTTGGGCTTTGGTTCGGGTTTCGAGTCGGGTTAGTGTCTGTCCATATCCGGCCCATAACAAAGTCGGTCTTAAATGTTCAAGCCCAGCCCGGCCCAAAGCCCAAGCCAGTCGGGCTTGGTTGTCCATATCCTCAGTCGACGACACGCTTGCACACCAGTTAAAGAAAGAAAATGATCAGTGCCCTGGTCGGGTTTGTTTGGGTTACAATATTGTAGAGCCAAACTAGTTCGGTTCGGTTCCGAATTGGCTAAAACCCGAACCAACCCATTCCGAGTTGCACCCCTAGAGTGGATATGGAAGAAGATGTAATACGTTTTTTTTTATATAAATAATGATAAGGTATAGAGGGGCGTGCGAGTTGCATGGCAGCGGGTGGTGGATGGGTGAAGGTGGTGGATGGTGGCTACCGACCATGAGGGATGGGTTTGAGCTTTTTTTTCTTAGCGGTAAACATGGTGACAGGGATGATGATGAGTGTTTGGTGATAGTGGAATTTGATGTATGGCTTTTTTTTAGAAAAATTGGTCTAAGGTTCTTGGTGGAGAGTTTGTATTGCCTGCAAGATAGATTTAATATTTTTTTTGATATATAAACAATGTTAACATTTATTATTTGGTTTTTAAATTTTATCTTTAATTTTAATATATTTTTATTGTGAAAATAATTAAAATAGATCGAGCTGACCCGGTTTTCATGATTGTATGTTTCATTTTCCTGCAGAAAATATATTAAAAATAAAAATAAAATCGGTCAACCAATTCGGTTTTTTGAAACACATCGTGTCGGTTTTAAATTTATAAATCCGACAATCGATCCAATTATAGTGGTTGTTTAAAAACCCAATGCAATCCGATCCATTGAATGTGTCGAAACAGATCAAAATTGGTGGGTCTGGTTTGGCTAGTTTGGTCGTTTTGGTTTGGATCCTGCTCACCCCTAGTCACGGTCTCTCATCGTAACACCGATGATGTCAATTAATATCTCTTTCACTCATCGATATTCTCGATTCTTTGGATTCAGAGTCTGACAACATCATGGCCATCGATGGCAGACACTCTCGCCAGATGAATCACACTCAGCCCCCGCGTGCTCACACTTCGGGCGACTATGATGCCATTGCGCTCTAAATCCGAAAAACTCAAAAAAAATATAGGAAACACATAGGTTTGGCCTTTTAGCTACACATCCAACGAGGAGTTACAACCGCTCTCTATCCATTCAAGAACAGTCCCTTGAAGGTCGCTTAGATTCTCTCTCTATCTATTGTAACCAATTCTGAGTAAACCAACTCTGATTTGGAGTCTATCCATGTAAACATGTTAAGTGTTCATTGTTATTACATTAACTTTGTTGACCACTACAGCAAGTATGTTTGGTTTTATCCATTAATTAATAAAAGTGATGCTTTCTCCATCTTTATTGAGTTCTAAGCACATGTGGAAAAATATTTTGGATGTTCCATTAAAGCTCTCCAAACTGATGATGGTGGCGAGTTCATAAAATTCAAGTCTTACTTGTCATCTCAGGGATTTACTCATCGCCTATCCTGTCTCCACACAAGTGCCTAGAACGGTACCACAGAGAGAAAACACCACCACATTGTGGAGACCGGCCTCACCCTTCTTGCCCGGTCCTATGTTCCGTTTCTCTACTAGCCTTATGCTTTCCAAACTGCCTCTGTCTTAATCAATTGAATGCCCACCCCAGTCCCAAAAAATCTCTCTCCCTACCAGAAGCTGTTTCATAAAGCCGCTGACTACCTTTCGTCGTGTGTCTTTAGTTGTGCTTGATATCCCCATCTACGTCCCTACCACAGTCATACATTTGACTTTCGGTCCAGCAAATGCGTCTTCTTGGGGTACTCGGCTTCACACAAAGGATACCAGTGTCTACATGTGCCCTCGGGCCGTATGTACATCTTACGGGATGTCGTGTTCGACGAGTCCTCCTTCCCTTTCCAGTCTCCAACATTCTCTCTCTCTCTCTCTCTCTCTCTCTCTCTCTCTCTCTCTCTCTCTCTCCTCTTGCTACTCAGTCCTCACCACCGGTCCCCATCTCCTTGTGTTTGTTACCCTTTACTGTCCCGGTCCTCTCTCTTGCCACTCCTGGTCCCACACCTCTCAACATCAGTCCTCCTTCCACTCCGACTCTACCTCCCGTACCCACCTTTCCTTCTCCCCCCCCGCCATTCCTTCCCCACCTGCTCAGCCCGCCGACGAGTCCTCATCCTCCTTATCCTCATCCACTCTCCCTCCTAGTCCCGCTCCTACAAGGGCCCAAAACACAAGATAACATCAGGACACCAAAGGTCTGGCTCTCCAGTACCTCAGCTTTACCCGACCTGATATTGCCTTCTCGGTCAATAAGGTCACCCAGTTCATGCACTCTCCAACCAATGAGCACTGAAGCGCTGTCAAACGGATCCTCCGTTACTTGAAGTTTACCATCTAGCATGGTCTTTTTCTCTCGAATCAGCCTTCTATGCACCTTACCGCGTATACTGATGCTGACTGGGCAGGCTTTGCTGATGATCGAAAGTCCACCAGTGGCTACTGTGTCTTCCTTGGCACAAACCTCATCTCTTGGAACTCGAAGAAGCAGTGCACGGTGGCCCGCTTCAGCACTGAGGCCGAATACAGAGGCATGGCCAACGTAGTGGCAATGGTCATTTGGTTGCATTCCTTACTTCGTGAGCTTGGACTTCCACAATCCCCACCAGTGATTCTATGTGATAATCTCGGTGCCACTTATCTCTTAGTTAATCCTATCCGTCACTCGCACTCCAAACATGTTGAGATTGACATTCATTTTTGTGAGAGACTATGCTGCTAATGGGGTCCTAGATGTTCGGTTCGTGTGCATTGAAGATCAAAGCAGATATCTTGACCAAACCACTGAGTTCTACATGTTTTTCGATGCTCAAGATCAAGCTCTCGGTTCTTCCAAAACCTCTTCTCTTGCGGGGGGTGTTAGCGACACGTCCAACGAGGGGTTACAACAATTCTCTATCCGGTAAAGAACCATCCCTTAAAGATCGCCCAGATTCTCTCTCTATGTATTGTAAAACTCAGATTTGGAGCCTCCATGTAAACAGCATGTGTATAGTTTTCTATATTAAGGAACCGAGAGCCAGATGATGGCAACTTGTGAATTGAGAGAGTGAGAGACCCAACATCAGCTCTATTGATTGGTCTCTATCAACTCTATTTTCTTATCTTGGCCGTCCGAATAGGCCACGACTCCATCTGTGTCTTGATGTTGAGTGTGATTCACGTATGTTGGTTCTAGACTCGAAATGGAAAACTACGTAACCTAACCGTCCAAACAGGGCAATTAATAGTGATTGACAAGCAGCCACCTTTAGAAATAAACAGGTGGGTTCAAAACATCCAATGGTGGAAGTGGCCTCAGACCAACTGTCCACTATTTACCCGAATCTTCTCTCACATCCAACATAAAACAGAGAGGAGAGAGAAAGAGATGGAGAGAGAAGAGAGAGAGACCATATATATATAGTAGTAATGCTCGTGTCTGTCGGCACGCACATTCGGCAAGAGCGTGACAAAATTTTGAAAACATGACAAAATTTTAAGAGAGAAGAATATTTTAAGGGTACAATAATAATTTAAAAGCGTTGATAATATTTCGAGGGAGGTGACAATAGTTCGAGGATAACAATGTAAAAGAAATGTGAAGATGATCGATCATGTCGGCACGCACATCTGGCGAGCGAAGGCATCCATATAAGGTGGATAGAACTTGTAATATTTGATTCCCCTAGATGGTTTAGAATATACTTATTTTTTTATGGATGTGAGAATAGACCTTGTATACCCAAACCTATCAGCGCAAACAAAGTGGTTTTAATTTAAATTTTAAGCACAAATTACAAAAACCTCCACTGAACTATGCACCTCATTTCAGATTGGTCCCTCGAAACCTTTTGCTTTCAAACAATTTGAACACTGCTCCGTTTGCATTTAGCCCCCTCCATCAACTTATATTCTGAAGATACTCTATTCCTACGAAGCATAAGTTAAACATTTTCAAAAACCATTTAAACCTTCGGTAAAAAGTACACAGTATCAACTTCAAAGTAGCTACATTTGATCCGCCAAGTGAAACACAACGGTAAAGTGGAGATCACCGAAGAATGAGCTAAGGTAAATAAACTGAAACCAAAGTTGGATAAATCTACTACACACACCGCGAAAGGGCACTCAAAATTATGATACAGTTAAGCAACAAAATGCGACAACGAAGGAAGATATGAGGAATAAAAATAAGCAAACAAACTTAGATCTTAATTATATCCTCTGGATTAAATCCATATACATAAACCTGACTTTTTCCTCCTCCCAACTCCCTGACCATCTCATACTCTCTCTCTACCAATAATCTCACCTCCACCACATTCAGTCTGCTGTCACCGCAAACCCAAAGCTTGTTCCTCTAGAAAATATTGCAAAACCAACCAAACTCCAAAATATAGTCTTGAAGATCACAATCTTTGATCGTTAAGCCTCCGCAGAACTTGTCATGCAGAAAAATTATTTTTTCTGCAGGTCCATAAAGATTCTTGATGTTAACAGCTGACCATGAATAAATCTAGAGTCTAGACTCGAACAGAATTCTGATGGTAACTTAAATTCTCCTTCTAGGCAACTTATTCCAAATAAAGGATGTCTAACAGGAGATGCAGTTAATTATTCATCTTTCCAATGAAGAGTTGAACAAAATGTACAAGTAACATCCATACGTCTAAGAAAATGACGACCGGTTGAAATATGATGTGACGATCCAGTCTCTGTCACATTTTTGTCTCCACATTCATAATCAAATGCATCTTCAATATAGGTAGTTTACACATCATTTGTCATGTTATTACTCTCATGAGGTAGTTGCATTGGATTTTCACTGTTAACATAATAAAATAGTTATATATATACTTATTAAATTTATCCATACTTTTGAAATATTTATAATTTAATATGAAAATGTATTTTACAATTCATAATATTACATGTTATTTTTTTTATTTGGAGATATGCTTCTAAATACGGATGAACATGTAACCGATTGAAACTTGGGTCCAAGGTTTCGAAATGTGACATTTTCTGTAGATTCACCAGCTGCATTGCTTGTACAACTCTTTGGCAGTTACAGAGAGTATACCAAATTTCTTTTAGCCTCTTTTTATCTTGCTATCCGTGCATGATGTGATATTGCACGTATTAATAATGTTACGTCAGAACCAACCTATAATGGAACGTGACTTTCGACTCTTAACGATGGTGTAGTTGATAGCCTCAAATAAGAAGTCCTTTCAATCTTTTTCTCTTTCCCTTTGTTTCCATCCTGCACTAGACGTGAGCTCCCACCGATTTAATGTCTTCGAAGGTAAATTATGTTGATAGTTGGTCATTAATCATCTTCTCTTTAGCTTTGTTTTCTCTTACTATCTGTGCTTATTGGAATACTGCACGTAGTGATACTGCTATGTATTACAAGGTAGATTGTGTTGATAATTGATTTTTTATAAATTTAGCTTGTTTTGATAGAAACATAGTTTTTTTTTCCTCTCTTTTCGAGCACGCTGCGTTAATGACCGTTGAGATGACCCTCGGTTGATCAATAAGTTTGGGAACTGCATTTGAATTTTTGAAACTCAATAAAATAAAAATACTTAAAGATGTAATAATCTTAATTGAGATCTTGAACATAAATGAAACAAGGATTTCCTCAAAAAAAAAAAAACATGGGAGATATGAGCATACCTCACTTGCTTAGCCAGTTGGAGACAAGGTGTAGTGGCAAGATATGAATCGATGAACTTCTTGGTCAGTTGGAGCGAATTTTTTCACAGTCGCCGATGGTGAGGATCCACCGAACACCATCGGACCTCTGCTAGGGTTTCTCAAAAGAAGCACTTGAGTTGGGGGTGAGGCTGATTAATTTCTGTTACAGTGGACCGTAGGATACTATGGCGATCAAGATCCAATAGCTAAAAGCCAAGAATCGAGAATCCTGAGGCTGTGACGCCAAGATGGATAAGGTGAGGTGAGATGTACAAGGCCACGAGTTAGTCATGTTGAAGCTCTTATGTCCTGAGCGTGGATTTTCTATATTAACATTAATATAGATGGCTTTGGTTATTACTTTAATTAGAATACTAATTTGTTATATGTTAATTCATATATAATAAATGACCCTAGGAAACACAGTAGACCACTAAGGTGCATGGTGGGTCCATACTTGGGAGACCCAGTAGACCGATTCTGTGTAGACCTAGAACTTGTTCACGACTTTAGTGATGCTGGTCACTTCACCGACAATAAGTTGTTGGTAGATAGAGGATGTGGTGAAGTCTCCATCATGGGAATATGAGATTCTTATTCACCTGACTAAGCACGATGATCGTGTTGAATAGGAACCAAGACGGTGCACGGATCAGTGTATCAAAACCTAGTGCATAAACCGTTTTAGCACTATAGATTATTTGTCCTTAACCCTGAGGGATTATGTACACTGAGCCAACCGGTTGAGTGGTGCTTTAATATGCCAACGTGTGCGGATATTTCATAGTCCAATAACATGGTACGTTGGGTTACCTGGCTGGTCTTAGCGTGGCATCCAACCCATACAGGTTATTCGACATCCAGTGATGGATGGGTACGTTTTGATGAGTCAATCTGTCTACATAATTAATCCAGGACTGGTGGTTGTCAGTATAACTGATGAAGTTCCGGATACTAGACATAGCACCGAAAGGTCTGTGGCGTTATGGCTGACAAGTCATCAAATCCTAGTCAGATAATCGATCGAGTTCTGACGGTGCTCCCCACCGCCCGAGTCGAATCATGACATCAGTAATAGGAGGGACTAAAGATTTTCAGAGTATAGTAAAGAATATGGTTATGAGGAAGTAACATAAGTTTAGGATCACTAGAGTTTAACTCGCGTCGCACTCTGGGTGGTTACACGGGTTAATCAGATTAAGGCTGAATAGTAAAACTTTCGGTGTGTTACCGGAATAGTTAATCAGGGATCCGATTTGAGCAAGAGATCCTGAACCCTGAAGGTTCCACCCTGTCGTTGTATGTATGTTTTCTGACCCGTTTGGACACGTTAGATGCGAAGTGGCGCGATGGAGCGCAAGCCCGAATCCTAAGAACCTAATGCACATGTATTAAGGGGCCATATGGATATTTTGGTAAATACTAAAATATGCCTAAGAAAATATTGAATATGGATCTTAAAATGAGTGAAATAATTCCAGGAGCTCATTGGCGCTGTCGGAACTTGATTCTGACTAGCGTACCTCACTTTATCTCTCTATCAGCTATATCCCGATATAAGGGCGTTTTCGTTCGAAGTGTCAAAGGGATAGAGGAAACCCTAATCGACTTGCCCTATCCTTCCCCCCTCATCCCTATCCTATAAGGGGCAGCCCTAGCTTACTTGTGCAACTAGGGGACCGGCCTTATAAGAAGATAGTAGAGGGGAAAGGTTGGCCCTAGTACTCCCTCCCTCTCCTTGGGAAATTTGGCCCCCCTACCTCTCTACCTCCCCTTTGTGGTTTCGGCCAAGAAGAAGATGAAGAAGAAAGGAGGAAAGGAAGGAGAAGGAAGAAGAAGAGAGAAAAAGAAGATAAGGCTTCGAAGCGTCATATTCTTCGCAACGTGATCAATCATCGACTCGTTGTTCTTGCACTCAAAGATAGGATTTCGAGAATTCCTCCCTTCGCAAAGGACAAGGTGCTATCCGACAGTTTCCCTCTCAATTCACGTGCGGTTCATCATCAACCATTATTCAGTTGTCTTCGGATCTAAGATCCATTACGTATGATGATTCTAAACACCTAACTAGATGCATGCATATTTTTCATAGATCGTAGTATACCTCTAGGGTGTCCACATATATGCTAAGTTTATAGATTTGCCTGTAGATTATTTTTGTGGAATTAATTGTAATGAAACATACACCATGAGATCATCGGATCTATCTTTTGCCTCCGTTGCTACTCTAATAAAATAATTTAATTCCAACAAGCCCCACATCGTACGGAGAGAATGAGATCCTAAGTTACTTATATAATTTCCCCTTCCAAAAATAAAAGACGTGTTTTAAAATCGTGCGCTACTATAGATTTCATAATAACTCCGTAGTTAAGCATGCTCGAGCAAGAGTAGTACTAGGATGGGTGATCTCTAGGGAAGTCCTCGTCCAGGCACAGACAAAACGGATAATATTTTGTATATTTGGGATGGATGTTACAGACACAATATGATATCCTCTAGCTTCGCTGAGGATTTCATTGAAATGTGCATCACAGGGTTTAGCTCGGATCCGTTTTTCATCGTTTTTAAGGAAACACGCGTCCGAGTTTTGAATGACCCGCATTATCAAACATGTGTTTTCAACGATTTCGTTGAAAAGCGAACCCACAAGGCTTCCTTACGTGTCATCAAACAAGAGCGAAATGTTTCATATTTTCTGATACTTTGTGGAAATTGAATGATTGTGTGTAAAGAAGAGGACAATGAAAAACTACTATTAGTTTAATATGAAATCATAGAGAAATTAATGAAGACAATCGCAACTTGTTTAACTTTTTCATAGAGGATTGTTGAGTTGATACATGAATTGTTTTTTTACATTAATTATATATTTAATATACGAGATTATCTAATATGGGATGCTCTTAAACCATTGTTATTCCGCACAGGCTTAAAGGAATATATGCATCTCCGGGGTTCGCGCTAGTGATAAATATTTATAAAACTGAGGACTCTGCGTCATGCGTCAGCCTTTCCATTCGTCTCTCTCTCTCTCTCTCTCTCTCTCTCTCTCTCTCTCTCTCTCTCTCTCTCTCTCTCTCTCTGTGTGTGTGTGTGTGTGTGTGTGTGTGTGTGTGTGTGTGTGTGTGTGTGTGTGTGTGTGTGTGTGTGTGTGTGTGTGTGTGTGTGTGTGTGTGTGTGTGTGTGTGGCAATGGGGGGATGCTACCATGACGGGGCATACTCAGCATTGTGGTGGTCCTCACAAAGCAATGTTCCAGAAGCCATAGTATGGCACGCCATGATAGGGCTCCCCATGACGTTATGCCGTAAGACATTCCCATCCAAGTTTTTTCCTTGGACAATGAATTGTAGTCTGGTTGAATAGCAAATGGTTGGATTTTTTTCCCAAAAAACATGTCGCAAAACCAAGTTTGTTGGAGTTCGGGCCAAGCCCAAGCCCTTGGGCTGCAAACGAGCCAAGCTTCTAGTTGTTTGAGCTTGGCTCGTTTATTAATCAGGACTAAACTTTAGACTTTGGCTTGGCAGCTTGGCTTGTTTAATGATTGACAATCATTGGTCTGCTTGAGCTTGGCTTGTTTATAAAACGAGCTAGCCTAAACTTCAGACTAAACTTGACTCAATTAGTGATCAAATAAACTCGAATAGTCCTTTATCGAGCTTGTTCCCAAACGTCAGAATCGAGCCAATCTTTGGTCTGCTTAAGCTTGGCTCGTTTATAAAATGAGCTAGCCTAAACTTGAGGCTAGACTTCACTCAAACCCCTATGGGCGAAATACCCATCATCCCACTTTAAATTTATGTTTGCTGCCATCATCCTGCTGCCCGCTGGAGCTCCTCCTAACCGAACATCCCGCCACCGAACCTAACCGAATCCCCCCGTCACCGCAGCCGGACCTAATCGAACCCCCCATCGCCACCGCCGTCGGACCTAATCCATAGGATGAACCTTATATCTAGAAATCTTAAAAACCTAAACCTAACCCCAAACTCCCCGTCGCCGCTACCGCTGCCGTCCTTGCCTCCGCCGCTCGCACTCGCTGCCTCCGCCACCGTTGCCCACCGCCGCCTCTGCCTCCTTCACCTCTACTCCAAGCTGCCTCCACCTGCACCTCCGCCCCCGCCCTCTCCGCCTGCGTCTGTGCCTCTGCCTCCGACTCCGCCATGGCTGATCGAGAGAGAGGAAGGCAGTTGAGGGTGGTCTCGAGATTAAATAATTAGGAAAGGATTTTTCCTAAAGTTGGAATGGTTAGAAGGGCTGGAGCTCAAATGAAATGTTTCACTGGGTTTTTCCTAAAGTTGGGTTCATTGGAGGGGCCTTAGTCAAATAACCCTCCAAAAAAACATCAAAGAGAAAGCCACAAACCCACCAGGGGATAGGAGAGTTGGCAAAGCAACTGATGCTTTGGTGATGAGGTTGTGGGTTCAACTCTTCCTCCCCTCGATTTACCCAGGAGTGAAGTGGGAATTGCCGAGTGGGTCGGGCTTCACTCATGGAGGGATTAGTCCGAGCCTGAAGTGGGCCATTGCCCGAAAGGTTTTGGGACACCCGCCGATCTCAAAAAAAAAAAAAAAAAGACACAAACAATTGAGGTTTTGTATTAATTTTTTTTTTGGTGCAAATTTTATATTAATAATTAGTCACAAAGGCCATAGCAATCCCACAAGATAGGGGTGTGCAGGATCCAAACCAAACCGACCGAACCAAACCAAACCGACCGAATTTGATCGGTTTCGACACACTCAACGGATCGGATTGGATCAGGATTTCTCAAAACCGATATGATTGGATCGGTTATCGGATTTATCAATTAAAAACCGACCTAAACCGGACCGAACCGAACCGAACCGGACTCTGGTTTATAATATACTAATTTAGTGGTAATTGTTGTGAACTTTTGTTTAATTGTTAAAACTGTACTTTGTAGTTTTTAATATTTAATGGATATGAATATTGTGGACATAATGGTATTGTTGTTGATAACTTGGTATTTTGGTAAGTAATGTAGTATCATTTTATAATTTTTGAAATAATCATTCTAAAGTTGAAACTATGTCCAAATAAATAAATAAATAACTAGTAAGCATATGGGCCTAAGCCCAAACCGACCATCCAATCCAATCCAAACCGACTTTAATTGGATTGGATTCCAATCTCAATCGGTTTGGATCAGATTGCAAATTCTCAAAACCGACCTAGGTTGGATCGGTTTGGGTTTTGCCTAAATAGGTCGGTTTCGAACCGATGCACACCCCTACCACAAGATCTTTATATGATGCATACTTCGTAAATAACCATTGTATCCATATCCATATCCATACCCCTCTAAGAAACCGCACTTTTGGATCCTTACTTCCTTCCAACCCTTTACATATGTTCCCATTTTACCCTTCACCATATATATTAATCCATGCCAAATCTTTTGAATCCTATGTCATGAAAACAAACAAAAAGGCTATGACCATAATCTGCCATTTTGGCCCTTCTTGTTCTATCCCTACACAAATCACAAATACCATCCGAGAATATTATCCTTTTACCACTAATCAATTGAGTCATATTTATCCATTTAAAAAACCAAGGGCTATTATGGGAATAAATCCCGCTAACCCACTAACTCATTCTTCCTCCCGTCCTACATTTTGCTCCCAATTTACCCTTCACTATATATATTAATCCAAGCCCAGTATTTTGAATCCTATGTCATGAAAAAAAAGAAAAGGGCTGTGATCGTAATATGCCATTTTTGCACTTCCCGTTCTATCCCTACATAAATCACAAAAACCATCCAAGAATACCATGTTGTCACTAATCAATTGGTATTTTGAATCCTATGTCATGAAAACAAACACAAGGCCTAGGACTGTAATATATCATTTTTACCCTTCCCATTCTATCCATACACAAAACCTTTCATCCTTTTACATATGTTCCCATTTTACCCTTCACCATATTAATCAATGCCAAGTATTTTTAATCCTATGTCATGAAAACAAATAAAAGGGCTATCCAAGAATATTACCCTTTTGCCACTAATCAATTGAGTTTTATTTATCCATTTAAAAAACCAAGAGCTATTATAGGAATAAATCCAACTAACCCATTAACTCATTCTTACTTCCATCCTACTTTTTGTTCCCATTTTATCCTTCACCATATATATTAATCCATGTCCAATATTTTGAATCATATGTCATGAAAACAAACAAAAGGGTTATGACCGTAATATGTAATTTTTATTCAAGAATATTACCCTTTTGCCACTAATCAATTGGTATTTTGAATCCTATATCATGAAAATAAATACAAGGGCAGGACTATAATATGTCATTTTTACCCTCCCATTCTATCCCTACACAAATCACAAATACCATCCAAGAATATTACCATTTTGCCACTAATTAATTGAGTCTTATATATCCATTTAAAAAACCAAGGGCTATTATGCATCCTTTTGCATGAGTTCCCATTTTATCCTTCACCTTATCCATTAATCCATACCCAATATTTTGAATCCTATGTTATGAAAACAAACACAAGGGCTTGTTGAAGAGGTTGTGGGTTCAACTCTTCCACCCCTCGATTTACCCAGGAGTGAAGTGGGAATTGCCGAGTGGGTCGGGCTTCACTCCCGGAGGGATTAGTCCGAGCCTGAAGTGGGCCATTGCCCGAAAGGTTTCGGGACACCCGCCGATCTCAAAAAAAAAAAAAAAAAAACAAGGGCTTGGACCGTAATATGTCATTTTTACCCTTCCCATTCTATCTTTACAGAGATCACAAATACCATCCAAGAATATTGCCCTTTTGCCACTAATCAATTGAGTCTTATATATCCATTTAAAAAACCAAGGGCTATTATGGGAATAAATCCCACTAACCCATTCTTCCTTCCATCTGGTACGGGTATAGGTATAAATGTACTTTCCGGTATGAGTATATCAATTGAGTCTTATATCTCATATCTCATTGGATCGCTACTATATATATATATATATATATATATATATATATATATATATATATATATATATATATATATATATATATATATATATATATATATATATATATATATATATATATATATATATATATATATATATATATATATATATATATATATATATATATATATATATATATATATATATATATATATATATATATATATATATATATATATAGGGGAGGGATACTCTCACTAATGGACTCTTACTAATGCCCCTTACTAATAATCCGGACCGTTGGATCAAGATTGAGGGAGGGCTGAGATCAACCCTCCCTCTCTCTATCTCTTTCTCTCTCGACCAACCCACCCAGACCCCGACCTGAACCCGACCCCGACCCCAAACCCCTCCGGCTCCGGCTCCGGCAGCCCCCCGACCCCCCCTCCGGCACCGGCGCAGCCCCCCGACCCCGCCTCCGGCACCGGCGCAGCCCCCCGACCCCCCCCTCCGGCACCGGCGCAGCCCCCCGACCCCCCCTCCGGTACCGGCGCGACAGGCGACCCCCCCTCCGGCTCCGGCTCCGGCTCCGGCAGCCCCCGACCCCCCCTCCGGCATCCCCCCGACCCCCCCTTCCCCTCCGGCTCCGGCATCCCCCGACCTCCCCGACCGGAGCCCCCCGCAGCCCCTTGCAGCTCCGCGCGGCACGCCGGCCCGCTGCTCTGCGCCCCGGCCACCGCTCCGCGCCCCACACCGGCCTGCCGCTCCGCTCCGCGCCCGCCGCTCTGAGCCCCGCGCCGTTGCCGGAGGGGATAGGGCTATCGGAGCCGGAGGGGGGGTCGCCCGTCGCACCCTGCAGCGCGCCGGAGCCGGAGGGGGGGTCGCCTGTCGCGCCGGTGCCGGAGGGGGGGTCGGGGGGCTGCGCCGGTGCCGGAGGGGGGGTCGGGGGGTTGCGCCGGTGCCGGAGGGGGGGTCGGGGGGCTGCCGGAGCTGGAGCCGGAGGGGTCTGGGGTCGGGGTCGGGGTCAGGTCGGGGTCTGGTGGGTTGGTCGAGAGAGAGAAAGAGATAGAGAGAGGGAGGGTTGATCTCAGCCCTCCCTCAATCTTGATTCAACGGTCCGGATTATTAGTAAGGGGCATTAGTAAGAGTCCATTAGTGAGAGTATCCCTCCCCATATATATATATATATATATATATATATATATATATATATATATATATATATATATATATATATATATATATATATATATATATATATATATATATATATATATATATATATATATATATATATATATATATATATATATATATATATATATATATATATATATATATATATATATATATATATATATATATATATATATATATATATATATATATATATATATATATATATATATATATATATATATATATATATATATAGTAGTGATACATTGCGGCCGGGGTTAACGTGCGGCTTCCGTGCGGCGGGCCGGGGGGCGTACGGTCCGTCCGATCATCGGATCCAACGAACGGGATTCACCCGACCACCGAAAATCGCTTTTACTGTGCCGGCCACAGTAACGGCAATTTCGGTGGTCCGGATGAACCCCGGCCATCCGATTGTTTCCCATGAATGTCATCCGTTCGATCATTCGATCGAACAGCTTCACCTTTTAACCGGGCGAAAAGGATTTAGGCCGTTCGATTCATACCGATCGGACGGTCGGGGTTCATCAACGCCAATCGGACGGCCAGGGTTCATCCGAACTACCGAAATTGCTGTTACTGTGGCCACCACAGTAACAACGATTTTCGATGGTCGGGTGAATCCCGTTCGTTGGATCCGACGATCAGACAGACTGTACGCCTCCTGGCCCGCCGCACGGAAGCCGCACGTTAACCCCAGCCACAATGTATCACTAGTATATAAATAAATATAAAAATAAATAAATAAATATATATATATATATATATATATATATATATATATATATAGATATATATATATATATATATATATATATATATATATATATATATATATATATATATATATATATATATATATATATATATATATATATATATATATATATATATATATATATATATATATATATATATATATATATATATATATATATGAGGCATGTTACGTTGCGCTGTGTGCTGCCGGGCCAAAAATGAGCTACTTGTTGTGCCCGTCCGATCGGAATGAATCGAACGGCACAACTAAATCCCCCACTAAACACTGCCCCGACTTACCTTGATCCAACGCATGTCTGCTGTGCCCGTCCGATCGGATCAATCAAGCGGCCCAAAATTTTTTCGTTGTTACTGTAGAGGTTACAGTAACAGCGAAAATTGTTTTGGACTGCTTGATTCACATCGATCCAACAGATTCCCTTCCGTTGGTTTGGGACGATTCTCATCCATTAGATCGATGGGAATTGAACGATCCAAAACAATTTTCACTGTTACTGTAGCCGCTACAGTAACATCGAAATAGTTTTGGACCGTTTGATTCCATTGATTCAACGGATTCGCTTTAGTTAATTTGGGACGATTACCATCCGTTGGATTGATATGAATCAAACGGTCCAAAACAATTTTCGTTGTTACTGTAGCCGCTACAATAACAGAGAAAAAAAAAAGAGAGAGAGAAATGCTAAAATGCGGCGTGCGGTGCGTGCGGCGTCGCACCGTAGCCATCTGATGCACCGCTGCGTGCTTCGCACGCACCGCAGCGGTGCATCAGACGGGTGCGGTGCGGCGCCGCACGCACCGCACGCCGCACCCTAGCATGCCTCTCTCTCTCTCTCTCTCTATATATATATATATATATATATATATATATATATATATATATATATATATATATATATATATATATATATATATATATATATATATGGGCCGGGATCCAGAAACACGCTACTTTGCCACAAAGTTAGACACGCATCATCCAAAACCCTAGATAGAGGTTTCAGAATTTGTTGATTTTTTGTAAGGATGATCAACTTGCCTTATATAGCACATCCATAAAAAATCAGCACATTCTAAACCCTTTAAGTGCATCAAATCTAAAAATCTTTATCGACCGTTCATTTTAATTTAAGGGAATATTTGATTAGTCTATATGTTTTAGAATGCGCTAATTTTTTACTGATGTTGTTGCTGCACCTCGGGTGCAGGCTCCCCGCCCCCTATATATATATAAATATATATATATATATATATATATATATATATATATATATATATATATATATATATATATATATATATATAGGATACGGGGTATAGGCTGGCGGCCTATTTTGATGAAATGGGCAGCCGCCCATTTGATACCCCTAGGAGTCTTAGAATGTGCTGATTTTTTGTAAGCATATACTGTTGTAGCTCGTGTGTCCTTAGCGTGGATTTTCTGTATTAACATTAATAAAGATGACTTTGGTTATTGCCTTAATTAGAATACTACTCTGGTATATGATAATACTCATATAATAAAAAGACCCTAGGGAACACAGTAGGCCACTGAGGCGCATGGAGGATCCATGCTTGGGAGATCTAGTGGACCAGTTCTGTGTAGACCTAGAACTAGTTCACAACTTTGGTGATGCTGGTCGCTTCACCAAGAATAAGCTGTTGGCAGGTAGAGGATGTGGTGAAGTCTCCACCACGGGAACGTGGGATTCCCATTCACCTGACCAAGCACGATGATCGTGTTGAACAGGAACCAAGATGGTGCATAGTTCAGTGATTCAGACACTGGTGCAGAAACCGTCTTACTACTATAGATAATCCGTCCTTAACCCTGAGGGACCATGTACACTGGGCCAACCAGTTGTGTGGTGCTTTGATATGCCAACGTGTGCGGACCTTCCATAGTCCAATACCACGGTACGTTGGGTTACCCGACTGGCGCTTGAGTGACATGTAATCCCTACAGGTTATCCGACGTCCAGTGTTAGATGAGTGTGTTTTGATAAGTCAATCTGTCCACACAGTTAACCCAGGCCTGGTGGTTGTAAGTATGACTGACGATGTTCCGGATACTAGGCATAGCACCGGAAGGTGTGTAGTGTTATAAATGACAAGTCATCAAACCCTAGTCAGATGATCGATCGGGATCTGACGGTGCTCCCCACCGCCCGAGTCGTATCATGGCACCAGTAATAGGAGGGACTAAGGATTATCGGAATATAGTAGAGAACAGGGTTACGAGGGAATAACATAAGTTTAGGATCACTAGAGTTCAACTCACGTTGTACTCTGGGTGGCTACGCGGGTTAATTAGATTAGGGTTGATTAACGGAACTTTCGGTGTGTCACCGGAACAGTTAATCAGGGATCCGGTTACAGCTAGAGATCCCGAATCCTGAAGGTTCCACCCTGTCGTTGCATATAGGAATTGTTCCCCAACCTAGAAAGATACGTTGGATGCAAAGTAGCGCGGTGGAGCACAAGCCCGAAGCCTAAGAACCTAATTCACACGTGTTACAGGCTGTAAGGGTATTTTGGTAAATACTGAAATATGGCTCAGAACATATTGAATATAGATCTTAGAATGAGCGGAATAATTCCAGGAGCTCATAGGCGCTGACGGAACTCGATTCCGAGTAGCGCACCTCACTCAGTCTCTCTTTCAGTTTTCCGCTTTTCGTGAATGGCGTTTTCGTCCGGGCTTCACGATAGACACCCGGGAGACCTAAATCCGACCCCCCCTCATCCCTATCCACCTAGGGGCCGGCTCTAGGCTCCTTGGAGCCATGGGAGACCGGCCCTATAAAGGAAATAGGGAGGGGAGGGCCGACCCTAATGGTTCTACTCCCTCCCCTCCAAAAATCCGACCCCTAGTCCTCCTCCTTTGTGGTTTCGGCCAAGGAAAAGAGAGGAAGAAGAAGGGAGAAGGAAGAGGAAGGAAGGAGAAGGAAGAAAGGAAAGGAGAAAATCTCGAGACTCGCCATCGTCTTCGCAACGGATTCTTCCGTCGGCTCGAAATCCTTGCACTCAGAGACAGGATTTCGAGGATTCTTCAATTCGCAAAGGACAAGGTGCTATCCGACAGTTTCCCTTGCAATCAAAGTGCGGTTCTTCATCGTTCCGTCATCTCCGGATCATAGATCCATAAGGTATGATGAATCTAAACACCTAAGTAGATGCATTCATGTCTTCCGTAGATCGTAGTATGCCTCTAGGGTGTCTGCACATATGCTAAGATCATAGATTTGCATGTAGATTATTTTATAGCGAAATTGTAATGAAACATACACCGTATGATCTTCAGGTCTTTCTTTTGCTTCCGCTGTAACTCTGATTAGCGGAACCCAATTCCAACAATTGGTATCAGAGCACGTTTTGGTGTATGTTTCATGCATGAATTCGTGAAAACATCATGTGAATATATGATGGCATATGTTTTCGTCGGGGTTCGGCGTAGATCATGCATATGGATTGTGCTATGTATCGTCTTTTTGCAGGTGCCGCACTGAATAGTAATCTGTGATTGCATGCATCCGGGGGTCGGACCCCGGATTTAATTTTGCATTGATTATTATTGTGGATTGTAAGGCTCTAGATGGGCGAGGGTGGGGGTTGACCATCCTCGGTTCCCTGGCCATGTTTCTAGGATTGTCTTCTTTTCTTTCTAGCGAAATTGTACACGAACGAGCACTTGCTCGGAGCGTGTTAGTTTTTCGGTCACAGGAAGAAGGAGATGATGCTACATCCACGGTTCGGGCAAGCGGTACCATGGCGTGCAAAGACCTGACGAAAGCGTGCACGTTGGCGATGAAGGGGATCGTCGTCAGAGATCGTGCAGAATGGAAGAGCGGGATATCTTGGCTGTGCTATTCAGGTTCAGGGGTCAGACCCTGGACTTGATTCAGTTTGGATGTTTTTCTGTTGTTTCTCTTTATTTCGTATTTAGAGAACCCCGATGATAATATGATTATCTTGCTTGTGAGTTTGTCTCTAGATCAGGCTTAGGGTTAGTACTAAGCTTATGGATTCATCGGTGTCTCTAAATGGTTCTAACACGTGCGAATCCGGTGGCTAGCTAAAAGGAAAGGCGATAACCGCTCTCGTGGTAGTTCAGGTAGCCAAGTACTGTGCACCGAGATAGACGCAGTGTTAGATTTATTTAGAGATAATTAACTAATGTCTCCATAAGAAGTATGATAACCCTAGTGGGATGCCCTTTCCCCACGTGGTCCTAGCGACCAAGTTAGGTTAGAATTTCACTGTGTGATACCCGTTTCTAGATGACTTTTGATGGTAGTATGAACTCATCACGATTTGGTTATGCCACCATTAGGTTGAGGTCCGGCGGAGGTTGTCGGATGTCCATATTTGGCCAGCATCGAAACCTGTAATGAGATTATGTCTACTATGACATCAGGTATCAAATTATGAACGAGGCGTCATCGTAGTGGGAGTCCTTTCCACGTTGACCTTAGGCTAGGCTCCAGATCTTAGGATTATGGACAAACTAGTGAAGTATCGGGATCCTTGGAATCTATGTAATGTGATCCTTGCAAGAAAGGCGAAAGCTGAGTATTCAAGGTAGGGACTATGATATTTTTCGAAGATACTAATGCTTTGCGGGAATGTTTGTAATCCTAGTGGGAGCGCGGTAGACCAGGGTCTAAGTCTAGGAGATCGTGACCTTTCTAGATATGCATAAAACCTCATAAAGAAGGGATGTGTAAGAGGTTCCCTCCAAAGGGGAGCCCCTGGCCTCCATAATCAACCGGGTAAGGGTCTGGGTGGGAGGTACGTAGTTCAATATTCCCACCGGGTGAGAGCTGTGTTTCCTTCCATGCTGGTTCACCTAGTGGTTTCCTTCGGGACATGGAGGATGTCGGTGGCAGTGGGTGACGGTTTTATCCTGTACCGCGGGAGCCTATGAACCCCCCTGCCGACACCACCTAGATTTGTGGGAAGCATCCGAAAGCTTGTGTAAAGCCGCTGTTGCTGCGCACGCGGGTCACATAAAGCTGGCCAAAAGGAGACTGGGAGGTCTTTCAGTTTGCTATAGGTAATTCTGATGAAGACTGGGTCATAAAAACCCCGTTGGCAGAAACGGTTGCATACTCTCACCGAGATGCTGTCTCCAATTCAAGGCCGATAGTCTCAGTGCTCCAGCCCAGGGAATTTAGATTCTTGGATGTCTCCACTTGAGGTGGTGAAGACATAGCGGCTGGAGTAGACATTATATATTTCTAAATTCCATGAAATAGGTTGTAGTAAACCCTAACTATTGCTTTAAACCATTATTTACAGAAATCATGACCAAGCTCGACTCCCTTGCCTCCATACTTAATGATAACAAACTTACGGGACCAAACTACGAGGACTAGAAGCGTAACCTGATACTCGTCCTAAGGGTTGGCAAACACACAATTGTCCTAAATACCCCTCAACCGGCCATGCCGGGACCAGATGCAACTGAGGCCCAGTTAAAGGAATGGAAAGACTAGCTAGATGCTGATGAGATGTGCAAGTGCTACATAGTGGCATCCTTGCAGACCGTCCTTCAGAAGCAAGTCGAAGACATGGCCTTTGCTTCAGACATGATACTTTACTTGAAGGAAATGTTCGAGGGTCGTAGTCGGGTAACTCGTTACCTGACCATCAAGAAATTAGTGTCCACGAAGATGGCAGAGGGGACTTTAGTTCGGGATCATATGTTGAAGTTGTTTGGCTATGTGAACGAGCTTGGTTCCTTCGATGTCATCTTGGATGCAGAGATCCAGACCGATATTTTCCTCGCATCTCTGTCAGGAGCGTTTGAGGGCTTCGTTACCAACTTCAACCTTAACCGGTTGGAGATGTCTAACACAGAGCTCCTAGCGGCACTCCAGGCGGCAGAGGACGGGATGAAGGCAGGAGCTCAATCCCTGAACGTAGAGCGGAATTCTTCTTTGCAAGCCAAAGGCAAGTTTTAGAAAAGAAAGTCTAAGAAGCCCGTGAAGATGGGCCAGGTGCAGTTGCAGGTTCCTAAGCAGAATGGTCCGGCGAAGCCTAAAGAAAAATGTTTCCGATGCGGCAAGAAGGGGCACTGGAAGGGCGACTGCCGCGCGGCTCCCAAGAAGGCTGAGACACGTATATCTCAAATCCATATAGTGGAATCCCTAGTAGCATCCAGTTGTTCTCCAGTCTCATGGATTGTGGATTCTGGTTCCATTAACCATGCTTGCAATAATTTGCAGGGGTTCAAGGAGACAAGAAAACTGGGTGATGGTAAGATGATCATAAGCATGGAAACTGAGGCCGTGGCAGAGGCTGAAGCAGTTGGAGATGTTATCTTGCAGTTCCTTGATGGAAGAAGTTTATTACTTAGAGACATACTTTATGTACCGTCCTTGAGACGAAATTTGATTTATGTTTCCTTATTGAATAATGAAGGTTTTTCAGTTTTATTTGATGCTTCTGGTGTGTCAATTAAATTGAATGGTTCCTTTGTTTGTAAGGGAAAGACACAGAATAGTCTCTATATAATTAACTCCAATCATAAGCAGGATAACATAACTGAAGCTTGTGTGATTAATTCATCTAAAAGGAAAAATCCCTCAGATAATCCAACACTCCTTTGGCATCTAAGGTTTGGACACATAGCCTCAGACAGGATTCATAGGTTGGTTAAGATATGACTCTTAAGTCCAGATGTTTCAGAAAGCCTACCGACATGTGAGTCTTGCTTGGAAGGCAAGATGACTAAAAGGTTTTTCCGAGCCAAAGGTAGTAGATCTAAGGAGGTATTGGAGTTGGTATATACTGATGTATGTGGGTCCATAAGTGTCCGTGCCATAGGAGGCTTCGAGTATTTCATCACCTTCACAGATGATCACTCGAGGTTTGGATACATATACCTAATGCGGCGGAAGTCTGAATCCTTTGATAAGTTCAAGGAGTTCAGAGCTGAAGCAAAAAAGCAGACGGGTGAAAGTATCAAGTCTTTTCGATCGGATCGAGGAGGAGAATACCTATTGGATGAATTTATTGGGTACCTGCGTGAGCATAGGATCGTATCCCAGTTGACTGCACTAGGGACACCACAACAGAACAGTGTATCTGAGAGGAGAAACCGAACTTTGTTAGACATGGTTCGGACTATGATGAGTTATGCCACATTGCCACCTAGTTTTTGGGGATATGCCCTAGAGACGGCATCATATACTTTGAACTTTGTTCCATCAAAATCAGTACCCCTAACTCCTTGGGAGCTGTGGTTGAAGCGAAAGCCAAGCCAACAGTACTTTAGGATTTGGGGTTGTCCAGCACATATGCGGAAGGACAAGCGAGATAAGATGGAGTCAAAAACTAAGGTATGTTTGTTCGTTGGGTATCTAAAAGGGACAAAGGGTGATTTATTTTATGATCCTGAGGATAGAAAGATTGTCGTATTGACGAACGCCGTATTCCTGGAGCAGGATTATTTAATAAACCATAAGCTCACCAGTAAAGTAGTTCTTGAAGAATTGCTTGATACTGATGGAAGTACGCAGACAGAAAATGTAGTAGGAGCTGATACCACTAAGCTAAACGATACTGTAGAATCGACTCCTATGGAACCACCGCAGGCTCGTCACAGTGGGAGGACCACAAGTGCTCCTGATAGATACATTGGAGAAGCCTTTATGGTAGATCCAGAGTTTCAGGAGGATGATCCTCTGAACTATGATGAAGCGATGGTATCCTCTGACCATGCAGCATGGCAGGAAGCTATGGAGGCAGAACTGACATCGATGTCCCAAAATTCGGTCTGGACACTTGTAACATCACCTCACAATATTAAACCTGTTGGGTGTAAGTGGGTGTACAAAAGGAAAAGAGGTCTGGATGGTACCGTTGAGACTTACAAAGCTAGACTAGTCGCTAAGGGTTATACCCAGCGAGAAGGGATCGACTATGACGAAACCTTTTCGCCAGTGGCTATGCTTAAGTCTATCCGGATCCTCTTGTCCATTGCAGCCCATTATGATTAGGAGATCTAGCAAATGGACGTCAAGACCATATTCCTCAACGGGGATTTGGAAGAAGACATCTATATGTCTCAGCCTCCAGGCTTTATCGCAAAAGGTCAGGAAGGTCTGGTGTGCAAGTTGCAAAGGTCTATTTATGGACTGAAGCAAGCATCCAGAAGTTGGAACATGCGTTTTGATCAGGCTATCCAGTCTTATGGATTTGAACAGAACGTGGATGAACCATGTGTTTATAAAAGGAGCGATAAGACTGCAGTAGTTTTTCTAGTGCTTTACGTGGATGATATCCTGTTTATCGGAAACAATGTTGGAATGTTGTCTATAGTGAAGGTGTGGTTATCCTCTCAATTTGACATGAAAGACCTGGGTAAAGCGAGTTATGTTCTGGGGATCAAGGTAACTCAAGATCGCCAGAACAAGATTCTCTCGCTGTCACAGTCAGCCTACATAGATACTATCTTGGTCAGATTCAGTATGCACAACTCCAAGAAGGGACTGGTTCCATTCAGACATGGAATGAAGTTGTCTAAGGATCAGGGTCCAAAAACTCCTGAGAAGAGGGCAGAGATGCAGAAGATACCTTATGCTTCGGCTGTAGGGAGTCTGATGTATGCCATGCAGTGCACGAGACCAGATATATGCTATACAGTAGGCATGATGGGCAGGTATCAGTCAAATCTGGGTCCAGGGCACTGGACTGCTATGAAAAGTATACTCAAGTATCTCCGTAGGACGAGAGATTATGAGTTAGTTTACTCTTCACAGGAACTGATGCCGATTGGATATACGGATTCTGACTTTGTGTCAGATCCGGAATCCAGGAGATCGACGTCAGGGTTTGTGTTTTCATTAGGAGGAGGAGCTGTCAGTTGGAGGAGCGTGAAGCAGGGATGCATCGCGGATTCGACGACAGAGGCTGAGTACGTTGCGACGTGCGAAGCAGCTAAGGAGGCGATGTGGCTCAAGAAGTTCCTCACGGACTTAGGATACGTACCGAGAGCTCAAGATCCTATTGTCCTTTACTGTGACAATAGTGGAGCGGTAGCACAATCCAAGGAGCCAAGATATCACCAGAAGAACACGCATATCGAGCAAAAATACTATATTATCCGGGACTTGCAGAAGCGAGGGGAGGTTGCAGTGACTCAGGTGGCGTCTACAGATAACATGGCGGACCCTTTCACAAAGGCGTTACCAACCAAGGCTTTTGAGAAGCACGTGGATGCCATGGGAGTTAAGACTGTTGTTCCCCGCTAGGCTAAGTGGGAGATTGTTGTAGCTCGTGTGTCCTTAGCGTGGATTTTTTGTATTAACATTAACAAAGATGACTTTGGTTATTGCCTTAATTAGAATACTACTCTGGTATATGATAATACTCATATAATAAAAGGACCCTAGGGAACACAGTAGGCCACTGAGGCACATGGAGGATCCATGCTTAGGAGACCCAGTGGACCAGTTCTGTGTAGACCTAGAACTAGTTCACAGCTTTGGTGATGCTGGTCGCTTCACCGAGAATAAGCTGTTGGCAGGTAGAGGATGTGGTAAAGTCTCCACCACAGGAACGTGGGATTCCTATTCACCTGACCAAGCATGATGATCGTGTTGAACAGGAACCAAGATGGTGCATAGTTCAGTGATTCAGACACTGGTGCAGAAACCGTCTTACTACTATAGATAATCCGTCCTTAACCCTGAGGGACCATGTACACTGGGCCAACCAGCTGTGTGGTGCTTTGATGTGCCAACATGTGCGGACCTTCCATAGTCCAATACCACGGTACGTTGGGTTACCCGGCTGGCGGTTGAGTGATATGTAATCCCTACAGGTTATCCGACGTCCAGTGTTGGATGGGTGCGTTTTGATGAGTCAATCTGTCCACACAGTTAACCCAGGCCTAGTGGTTGTCAGTATGACTGACGATGTTCCGGATGCTAGGCATAGCACCGGAAGGTGTGTGGTGTTATAGATGACAAGGCATCAAACCCTAGTCAGATGATCGATCGGGATCTGACGGTGCTCCCCACCGCCCGAGTCGTATCATGGCACCAGTAATAGGAGGGACTGAGGATTATCGGAGTATAGTAGAGAACAAGGTTACGAGGGAGTAACATAAGTTTAGGATCACTAGAGTTCAACTCGCGTCGCACTCTGGGTGGCTACGCGGGTTAATCGGATTAGGGCTGATTAACGGAACTTTCGGTGTGTCATCGGAACAGTTAATCAGGGATCCGGTTGCAGTTAGAGATCCCAAACCCTGAAGGTTCCACCCTGTCGTTGCATATAGGAATTGTTCCCCGACCTAGATGGATACGTTGGATACGAAGTAGCGCGGTGGAGCGCAAGCCCGAAGCCTAAGAACCTAATTCACACATGTTACGGACCATAGGGGTATTTTGGTAAATACTGAAATATGGATCAGATCATATTGAATATGGATCTTAGAATGAGTGGAATAATTCCAGGAGCTCATAGGCGCTGACGGAACTCGATTCCGAGTAGCGCACCTTACTCAGTCTCTCTTTCAGTTTTCCGCTTTTCGTGAAGGGCGTTTTCGTTCGGGCTTCACGATAGACACCCGAGAGACCTAAATCCGACCCCCCCTCATCCCTATCCACCTAGGGGCCGGCCCTAGGCTCCTTGGAGCCATGGGAGACCGGCCCTATAAAGGAAATAGGGAGGGGAGGGCCGGCCCTAATGGTTCTACTCCCTCCCCTCCAAAAATCCGACCCCTAGTCCTCCTCCTTTGTGGTTTCGGCCAAGGAAAAGAGAGGAAGAAGAAGGGAGAAGGAAGAGGAAGGAAGGAGAAGTAAGAAAGGAGAAAGAGGAGGAGAAAATCTCGAGGCTCGCCATTATCTTCGCAACGGATTCTTCCGTCGGCTCGAAATCCTTGCACTCAGAGACGGGATTTCGAGGATTCTTCAATTCGCAAAGGACAAGGTTCTATCCGACAGTTTCCCTTGCAATCAAAGTGCGGTTCTTCATCGTTCCGTCATCTCCGGATCATAGATCCATAAGGTATGATGAATCTAAACACCTAAGTAGATGCATTCATGTCTTCCGTAGATCGTAGTATGCCTCTAGGGTGTCCGCACATATGCTAAGATCATAGATTTGCATGTAGATTATTTTATAGCGAAATTGTAATGAAACATACACCGTATGATCTTCAGATCTTTCTTTTGCTTCTGCTGCGACTCTGATTAGCGGAACCCAATTCCAACATACACACTTTACCTTAGATAGGACACCCATAAAAAATCAGCACATTCTAAAACTTTTAGGGGCATCAAATGTTACATTTCAGATTAACGGTTACAACGGATGTTCGATAAAACTTTTAACATTT
>OX393554.1:83372288-83487288 GCA_947650365.1 Chamaelirium japonicum
TCCTCCTCATATTATACGGTTATTTATTTAAAACCCCAGTCCCCATAACTATGAGATTTCTATAGGTACTCCTCTCTCACAAGGCGCCGGCACCCTTTCACCGTCGCCCCTCTCAGAAGGAACTGGCGACTATTTCACAAGGCGCCAACACCCTTTCACAAGACACCTCTTTGACAAGACACCTCTTTCACAAGGCACCTTTTCACAAGGCACCCTTTCACAAGGCGCCCATCTCAGAAGGCACCAGCACCTATTTCACAAGGAACGCTCACCCTTTCACAAGGCGCCGAGTAACACAAGACGTCCATCAAAACATGGCGCCTCTTTCACAAAATGTCGGTGCCCACTTTCACAAGGTGACGACACCCATTACACATGGCGTCGGCGCCCATTATACATGGCACTGTACATTTAACCAGTTCATTCAAATTATACATTCAATGACTTAGTTTGTTCATATTGTAAAATGCAGATGGCATTAAGAAAAAGAGTCAGATCCCAAAAACTCATTATGAAAGATCACTCAAAATCTCTTTCATCATCCGAGTGTCCTCCAGAATTGAAACGTAAGGGAAAACCAGAGAGTAAATATGAGGGAGGTGTTTGGAAGGGTGATTGGAAGGCTCAGCCTTTGAAACGTTCTACAAATCATTTCATCCTAAAGATTTTGGATATTTTTCAAAAATTCCCTAAAAGGATGGAGATACTTAGGGAATCTTGCATTGGCTATCTTTTGGATTTAAAAAATCTTGCAGTGATGTTTGTTCCACAAGTCAATCATTATATGTTTCAAAAACATACTGCAGATCTTAACTTCAAAATTGGGAGTAAAACAAATTTTTCCTAACAATGAATTCTATGCAATCCTTGGGCTACGACACAACCACAAGGAAAACCCAACTGAAATCGATGATTTTGGTAGTGACCGATTGATGAAAGTCTATTTTCATGGGTCGATGAACAAGGTGACGCATAAGGATGTTATGTCTACAATAACCGAATGCAATTCTGATTCTGATGCTGTGAAACTTGCTCTCGTACTTATATTGGAGAGATATATTAATTCTTGGGACCAACCCCTCTTTTGGTATCAATATGTCCTACGTCATACTTGCTAATGATAATAAGACTTTCAACAATCATCCATGGAGAGACATTGCATATGAAGCATTGTAGTATGCGATGAATATAACAAAGGTGAGACAAAGGAGACCATCAAAGTATAATTTGTTCAGTTGCACCGCAGCTTTGCAGGTATACAAAATTTTCAAACTATATTAAAATCCTTGAAGGATTTGACTTACCAAACTCTAAATCTAGAAATACATATTTAATTAGATTAAAACGAGCATTGTATAGTCTGAAACAATCCAAAAGATTGTGGTACAATCGGCTCAGTGAATATCTGTCTAGGGAAGGCTATAAAAATGACCCTATATACCCATGCGTATTTATTAAGAAATCCCATAATTGATTTACAATAGCAGCAGTATATGTAGATGATATAAAACTAATAGGATCTCCAGAAGAGATTGAGAAGACTGCTGGCTATCTTAAAAAGGAGTTTTAAATGAAAGACCTGGGTGAGACAAAATTTTACCTCAGCCTACAGATTGAACGTAATAAGGATGAGATCTTAGTCTATCAAGCAAAATATACTGAAAATCTCCTGAAGAGGTTTAATATGGATAAGTGTTATTCACTTAGTACACCTACGGTTGTAAGGTCTTTAGATATTAACAAAGACCCATACAGGCCCAGAGAGAAAAATGAAGAAGTTTTGAGTCCTGAAGTACCCTATTTAAGTGCAATACGTGCAATTCTTTATTTATCTCAATGTATTAGGTCTGATATTTCATTTTCTGTTAATCTACTTGCTAGATATAGCTCTGCACCTATACGTAGACATTGGAATAACTCTGGTTACTTATCTGATCCCCACAAGGGGTGGTCACAAACAGGTTATGTGTTTCTTAATAGTAATGCAGCTATTTTATGGAAATCCACAAAGCAAACACTAGTAGCAATGTCATCCAATTATTCAGAGATACTGGCGCTTTATGAGAAATTTACGAAGATAATGCAGCATGCATAGCTCAAATTCAAAGTGGCTTCATCAAAGACGACAGGACCAAGCATATCTATCCGAAATTGTTCTATACCCATGAACTCCAAAAGAAGAAAGAGATTATTATAAAGTAAGTGAAGTCAACTGAGAACTTGGTAGATCCTTCACTAAGGCACTTCCAAAATCTATATTCCAGAAGTTGGTGCATCAGATTGGCATGGGGAGACTTCACCAACAGAGCATATGAATGTTATTTTAAAATGATGTATTAACAGGGTGGGAAGTAGCATCTTAATGTATTAGGGAGATGGAGTATTTTCTTTTGAAGATTGATGTAAGTAAGGCATGTAATAGAATATAGGATAAAGATGAGGGGAAGCATCCTACAGATGCAGATGGAGACATCTAGAAGAATATTTTTTACGCATTGTACTCTTTTTCCTGCGATGGGTTTTTCCTAAAGGGTTTTCCCATCGAAAGGTTTTAATGATGAGGCAGTATAAGTCGTACCCACTAAGATTCCAGAAGAATCTGAGATTCCAAACGAATCTGTTCCTGAATAACTATGTTCCTGAAGAACGCATTGTACTCTTTTTTCTTCACTAAAGATTTTGTTCCATTGTGCTTTCTTTAATAAAGTTTTAATGAGGCAATATTTTGAAAAGTGGGCATCCAAGGGAGAGTGTTACGGATATATGTGGCTGCCCACTTTGGTGGGACACATCTAACTGACACCTCTATCCCTAATCCCTAACTCTCTATATATATGTGATGAATAAACAAGAGGCTCTCACGTATTCATGAAAGCGTAGCCGTTATCTTGAGTGCATCTCTTCTCCTTCTCGTAACATAAACAAAATATTAACATAACTAAATTATAGAAACTGAGTAGATTAGGCTAGCTAAGGGGACCCTTATTAAAAGTATTAGCTTTATCTTATGGAATTGAAAAATTATATGACTTTCTGTTGTGACCAGTACGTTTGCATCTATCACACTTAACCGTTTTGTGCTCTTCTCCTTGAAATAATATTCGCTTCTTTTTTGGCCTTCCTATTGGATTCTTCATACATAGTGGTAATATATTGTCATGTTCTTTTTCAATCTGTGTCATACACTGACTTTTGTCAGTAACCGGGTAGATAGACTCTTTATATGCCAATTGATAAGAATCCTCACTATAGTAGTGTGCACAATAGGAATAGGGATCCATCTTATACTGCGCAATTCCAGCTAAAGCATGAGCACATGGCATTGACATTATGTCAAATTTATGACAACTTCATTGTCCCTTACTTAACATGACATGATGCTGCTGCTCCAAAGATCTGACCATATATTCATCTATATAATTGGATAATAAGACGTGTTACGAGCTTTTTCTATATTTTTTGTCAATTCTTTCTCTGCCTATGTAGTCAGTTTTGTTGCCATCATTGATGCAGTATTTTTACGTTTAAACCAAAGGCTTTGAACCTTCAATCGAAACTCCTCGATTAGCGTGGTGATATGATACTCTCGTACTTCTTTTAATATGCTACTATAACTTTCAAAAGAGTTGGTTGTAATGATATTGTACATTCTTTGTGGAAAATTAGCCGTTGTCCATCTTTCTTTCTCAATTTCACTAAGCCATTCTTATGCATCTTTGTTTAAGTCTCTTATGGTTGTCATTATCCTTGAATATATATTTGCCCTTGTTGCCTTTACAGCAGTGTAAAAGTATGGATAAAGTCTTGTTTGTTTGAATTTTGCATATATATTCTGTGATATATGAAACGCATAATAACCATGATATGCATCTGGAAAGACTAAAGGCACCTGAGATACTAAACCCTTGTGTCGATCCGATATAATTACTAGATCCTCAAGAGGTCCCAAATCAGCTCTTAATTGTGTCAAAAATCAATTTCAGTTATCGTTATTCTCTGATTCTCCAACCCCAAGCGCAATCGAAAAGATATGATTATCACAATCCAAGATTGTTGCAATAAATAGTGTCCCCTTGTACTTTCCTTTTATATGTGACCCATCAACAGCTACTATTGGTCTTAACAATCCTCTTCGAATAGTTTTTATAGATTGACTGAGCGTCATAAAGAAGTGTTTGAACCGATCACCTTCAAGTAAAATTTTTGTAATTATTCCTGGATTTTGTTTCTCAAGCTCTTGACAATATGCAGTAAGAATAGCATATGAATCCTCATATGATCCTTTTACCTTCTGAATAGCTATCTCACTTGTCATTCATGGTTTTTTGTAGCTAATCATTACTCTATACTCTTGCTGAATATCACATATAATAGCTTTTGGTGTATACAATATATATGAAGTAAATCGAGACATCACAAACTCACTAATCAACTTACTCATGGCTTATTGATGATCAACCCCATGTTGCGGCAATGAGTAATTATATTGCAATACTAACGATTTAATTTGAAATATATCATTCTCCATCAACTTATAAGCATATAACCACTAAGGAAAATCCTTCATTTTACAAATTATAATATATCTGATTTTGTTGGATTTCAAAATCTTATACTTAATGTTTGCATGTAAAGCATACTTATTTAACATTAAAATCATGGTCTTCTTATTCTTGAACATCTGAAAGAGCTGAAGTTCTTAGGTGTCATTATTTATTTCTATGTCATTAGAAAACTCATCATTCACATATATATCTTCAAATCTCGATAAGGATTTGTTCATTGTCTCTTATTCTATCTTAACATTCTCAATCCAGTATTTTCTACACTGTTCATCAATATCTTCCTTTGGAATTATGGGACTTCCTTTTTTTGGAGTTGTCGAAGTCCTACATATACAAATATATTTATAAGAAACCAAAAAATATATATAAATAAATTAATTCATGAAATTAATATAGAATAAAATAAAGTCATACAAACCTAATTGTAGATGATGGTGGAAATATGGGGGAATAGTTTTCTTCGAAAGTAACATGCATAGGACTTGGTATGCGCTGAATTGAATTATATCCAATATGATATTTATTGTTATTGTTTTTGAACAAAGAATCTAGTACATCACAACCATATCCACTGCTATCAATAAATGAATCACCACCATAATTGATAGCCTTTATGTTAAGGTTAATCCTCTGGTCAATAGGATCCACTCTACTATTTCGATTCAACCTCAAATCAGGAGTAGGACATTCGTTTAAGTCTATAATAAAGCTATTATGTCTTAGCTTCATAACTGAATCTTCAATCTTTATTATCGGAGGTACATCTGGATGTTTAGATGAATTTTAATATACTTTGGCTAGATTGGTAGACATTTCGGGTAACTTTCTTTTCAAAACAAATGATGGGCTATAGGCAGGAACAGTACATTTTCTTTATTTTGTTATGATCATTAGAATATTAGCATTGTTCACATTATGCATATTGTGCGCAATAAAATAAAACTACATCATCATCCACAATATCTATATAAGGACACGAAATTGTACTAGGATAATACACATTCACTGAAATGCCATACTCTTCAACACTAATATTCATTATCTGATAGAGTTTTTCAATAAGTTGGCCAAAGATAGTAGAGAGTCGCAAGCTAAATATTTTGGTTGTACCTCCCTTGTACTCATATTTCTCATTGATTTTAACTAATTCTCCATCATAAATGTATAATATGGGTAGTGATAAATCTATATATGGTCCACTGCAATAATAATAAATAAGGATTTTAAGTGTCAAAAAAGATTTCAAAATTTAAAGTCTACTTATATATGTAGGACGTCGGCACCCAATATGCAAGGTGCCAGTGCCCAATATGCAGGGCGCCGGCGCATAATACACAGAGCACCGGCGCCCAATATGCAGGGCACCGGTGCTTAATACACAAAGCGCCAGCACAAAAAGAGCTGTGAACATACTAAATAGAGAGCATGATACTGTTTAATATGGAGAATAAAATTATAGATTTAGAAGATGTAGGGTTTTACCTCTTGGGACAGTTCCGACGAACCTTTTGAAATCAGTCGATGCTTGCTGAAATATGAGAAAATACCTTTGAAATCAGATACTTGACCTTCTATTGGAGGATCTAATGGGCGAAGATGAGGACGGATCCCCTTTGAAATCAGATACTTGAGCTTCTATTGGAAGATCTAATGCACGAAGATATGTACGGATCACCTTTGAAGTCTTCCGATGCTTGCCAAAATTTAGAATCGTACGAGAGTTGATGACGGATCACCTTTGAAATCTGACGAAGTGGGTAGTTGATTTTTGGATCTAATTGACAAAAGTGTCTGTCGTTTGATCAAGATTATGGGAGAAATATGGGGGTCTTCTCTTGGAATTGGGGGTGAAGACTTTTTAACTTTATGAGGGTACTTTTGTCACCAAAAAAATATGTGGTCAGAAAAGTAATGCAAAAAGCAACCGGCTCTATTCCCAGCAATACGATAGAGTTGGGGGCTATTCTGGAAAAAACCTCTTCCAACTATACCATACCCATAGCCATTCCAACTTTTGGTTGTTTCCAACTATATGTAAACAAAAAGGGAGGTATTGATATACTTGGAACTAGGAATGACAATGGGACGGGGTTGGAAATTTATTTTTGAATACGCCCGCTCCGACCCCCCCCCGGTTTACAATAGGAATTTAAACCCAAACCCAACCCACTCATAATGGGCTGACTAGGCAAGTTTTTTGCTCCAGTGGACTACTGCTCCAGATTCTCAATGATGCATTTGATCGTTCACTGAGAGTAGGGAGCCACCTGATGTAAACTTTTACACCCAGCTACAAACCATACGTGTCACCCATAACCTTTTTAACTACAACATAAAGTAGTATTTGCAGCAGCAAAAATTTGCTGAAAAAGAGCTTAATCAGGCCCGTCCGTCAAAAATGGTGGCCACAAAAGTGCCCGTCACAAAAAATATCTTTTTCGGCGTGGCCGTCACCTTTCATCGGGCATGTCCGATGGCCAACTATCGAAATTGCATTCTTTTTCCAACGGCTGGGCCTAGCCGCCAAATTTGATGAAAGTTTTTTTTTTTTAAATAAAAGAGGGTGCCAGGCTCACAACCTGGCTCAAGCCCATGTGAGACACCGTGTGGCCACTGCCTAGCTCGACCGGGACAAATGTCTCACCAAACTGCCGGTAGAACCACAAACCTTTTACATCTGGGAACCGAAGGGGCTCGGTTGCTGTGGGTGCAAAATTTGGCTAACGCCCCATAATGGGACCTACTAGCCCTGCCTGGGGGTCCACAGAGATAACGACGGGACCCACTAGCCCTACCTGGGGGTCCACAGAGACGACGTCGGGACCCACTAGCCCTATCTGGGGGTCCACCGAGATAACGACGGGACCCACCAGCCCCGTCTGGATCCAGATAACAGCTACAGAAATAGCCCCTTACCCCGCTTCCTTTCGAAAAAATTTTATAAATAGCAGACCCGACAAGTGTAATAGAATCGGAGATCTTATTTCTGAATTGAACTTTCGAAAATCCAGAGCTCTGACATCCCAACATTTCGATCTCTTTTGGAAGAAAGACAAGTGACACTCGGCCTGTCGAGGTCACTTCAGTTTAAGTATTAGTGAATTCAGGTTGCTCCTCATAGCACGGAGACGTAGCCTTCGGCTGAACTCCGAGATCACATCTTGTGTTAATTCTTCGTCGATCTTTCGTTATCTCTTCTAAACCCAAGTTGATAATCCTTCAACTACTTCGAAGTTTAATCCAAAGACACTAGTCTTCGTCAACTAACGAACTAGACAAAGGTTTGATCAGACTTTCGACTCGACTCGATTGACTGGTTGGGCAGAGTCTTTGGATCAGCACGGAGATCATCCCCCACAGTTTGGCACCATTTGTGGGATCAGTTCAAAAAGCTCAATTCACTCGACGACAATATTGGATCGGTTGAGTAGACAACTGACCTTGATAATCATACTTCCCAGCCCCTTCAGTTGAGCAGACAACCGATTAGACGCTAGCAATCTGGTTGCTTCCTCGGCTTTTTCTAAATGGCAAAGACAAGGCATCAGGATCATCTAGAGGGAAGTAATACTCAATGGAATCAACCTCGTCCAGAAACTCGATCGATGAGTCAACGACTCAACTTCGGGTTGCCTTTTACTCTCCCCGAGATAGCAACTCATTCCGGAAATGAGAGATCGGTCGACCGATCGATCCCTCCGCCACTTTGACAGTTAGTCGGGCAAACCACTCCTGCTCCAATGGAAGATCCTCCACTAACTTACCAAATCTCGATGCTCAACTTCCAGCTGTTGCAGTTGGCAAAACAGAATGCCACTCTCACTGCTGAGAGAGACGCTATCAAGAAAGCAGCCTCCAAAGCTGGAGTCATTTTTCCCATCCCTTCCATCAATGATGGGGTCGGTCCACCACGATAACCCATCCACTCCGAACAATGGAGGTTTATCGGCCATGCAACCCAAAAGAAAAGTCATCGCGAACCAACCCCCTCGGTAGGTCCTCGGAAGCAGAGCGTCTGGGATTGCATCGATAACCAATCTTCGCAATCATCCTTGGGCTGCAACTGTGTTAGGTAGACACAGGCAAAGCCTAACCTGCGAGTGAAGTATCAGATAAAAGGGTCTGTGTCAAAAGGCTGGTCCTCTCTATCCCTCCTCCTTCATCGAGACTCTCAAATCGATCTTCATCACCAGAGCTACCCGGCAATAATTCAAGGTGGAGACCAAAACCCCTCAATGTTGCCCCTGGACCAACAACAACAAGGTCGAAGACTCGATCGTAGGGAAGAATATTCGTTGACCAAACCCTTCCACTGAAGCCTGCTTCAAGTGCCCTTCCCGAATAACTGGAGAACTCCGACTCTACCGAAGTTCAATTGCCTCAAAGGGGATCTAACTCTTCATATTCTAGCATTCAAACAAACTTTGATGCCGCATGAGAAAGAGAACAACATACTCTGCCGCACCTTCGCCGACAGCCTCGACGAGCCTTCTCTCGATTGGTATCATAACCTTCGTACTGGATCGGTCACCCAGTTTGGAGTCCTTGCGAACCACTTTGTCCAGGATTATCAACTCAATCTCAAACCGAAGAAGAAACTTGATTCTCTTTATCGATTAAGGATGGGAGCCGATACGAGTCTTCGTAACTTCACACGAAGATTCCGCGATGAGCATGCTGCTCTCCTGGACGATATCTTGACAACGAAGCCATCATATTGGCCTTTCAAAATGCTCTCCGCTTCAATCTGTATATCTACAATGACTTCATCTGTAATCCTCTGTCTTCCCTTGGTGCGATGTTCGACCATATCCAACAGGAGATAGAGGTCGAAGATGACCAGATAGGCCGAAAAGGATACGAATCCAGACGACGACCCATTGAAATAGAAGCACCGAAGCAAATGGCCAAAGCTCACAACGCATAAATACCGGGGCCTCCACCCGTCAAGCGACCAAGAGAGGATGGTCGCAGATCGCCTCCAAGAAAAGTGATTTTCACCGATTGGACTCTTTCAATCGAGCAAATTCTGGATCAAATTCAACATGAAGAATTCCTTTGGTGGCCGAACCCTCTGCAACAAGATACTAAACTCACTGCCGACAGATTTGTATACTTTGACTTTCATCGCAGCCACGGGTCATCTGACCACTCGATGCTTTCGACTAAAGTATCATTTGGAGGACTTATTGCGTGAAGGCCATCTCCAAAAGTTTGTCAAGAACAGACGAGATCATTATCAACCTTCTACAACAAAAGGGAAGGAAGCTTGTTGGATCCGCCATATCTCCGCTCGCTCATTGCTAGTCATCGTGTGAGCCAACGTCTTTGGCATTTGTGGGTGCAAAATCTGGCTAATGCCCAACGGTGGGACCCGCAGCCCTGCTTGGGGCCCACGAGTCCAACGGTGGGACCTGCAGCCCTGCTTGGGGCCCACGAGTCTGATGGTGGGACCCATAGCCCTGCCTAGGGCCTACGAGTACAACGGTGGGACCCGTAGCCCTACATGGGACCCACAAGTACAATAGTGGGACCGCAACCCTGCTTGGGGCCCACTTGCACTATCTAGGGTCTGGTAAATTCCCCCGGGTATTTACCAAATCTCGGATATTCTTGGGAATATTTCCCAAATAAATTAAACCCTTATAAATAGCAAACCCTATAAATGATTCCAGATCCTGAATTCCAGACCAGAAACCCACTTTCTATTCTCCAGAGCTCCTCGAGCTTTTTGGTTTTCAGACTCCTTCTTTACCCTCTGATTACTTATAAGAAGCACTCATCGGCTTGTCGAGAGTAGCTCTACTGTTTATTCAGAGATAGTGGATTTAGAGGTTGCGTCTTACCGCACAGAGACGTAGGCTTCGGCCGAACTTCGTCACCACATCCAGCGTCAACTCTCTCTCTCTATTCCACAGTACTTGTGCGCCACATCTCGAAGGGTCAAACCTTCAATCGACTGTTGGAGGAGGGTCATGTACGACGGCACGAAATCCTCCCCCACAGCATCCACGGAGCATTGCACCATCAAATATTGACCAGGAAGGAAGTCGATCGGTAAGTTTGACACATCTTCAATATTCGCTCGGCAGCAAACAAAGAAGACAGTTGGGTGGAGAAACCCATCAAGTGCTTGGCGTGGCCATCAATCATCTTCAACGACTCGGACCTTCAAGGAGTGCATACTCCATATCAGGATCCCTTGGTCCTGCGGCTTATCATCGATGGGAGTACCATTAACCGAATCCTCATCGACGCCGGCAGTTCAATTGATATTATATTCTCAGATTGCTTTAAGCGTCTGGGGCATAAGTATTAAAGTCTCAATGTCGTCACCACCGTCATCACGGACTTCAATGGTGAGCAAAGCATGACTATGGGAGAATCAAGATTCATCCTGGATCTCAGCAGAGAGACTCGAGTCTTCGTGAGGTTCGCCATCGTCGAAGGAACATTCAACTACAATATCATTCTGGGGCGACCTTCTTCCACCAGATCAATACCGTATCCTCCTCATACCATCAACTCCACAAATTTGTAATGGGAGAAGGCATTATTTGCATTCGGGGTGATCAATAGGCTAGGTGATCGTACGAAGCCGCCGCAGCAAAGACGGATCACAGAGAGAATCTCACACTACCAAAGCGTCAAAACGATAAAGCTGTC
The DNA here is from genome assembly GCA_947650365.1 of Chamaelirium japonicum. Classification (NCBI taxonomy): domain Eukaryota; kingdom Viridiplantae; phylum Streptophyta; class Magnoliopsida; order Liliales; family Melanthiaceae; genus Chamaelirium; species Chamaelirium japonicum. Next base: position 83,383,520 of record OX393554.1, read on the forward strand.
CCTTCTACGAGCTAGCAACCAAAGGAGCCCCTACCGTCAGAACCTCCATCTGTTGAATGGGAGGTTTCACCTTCAATCAAAGAGATCACCTGAGTAAACATTGGTGATGGTGATCTCCTTCGAGAGACATTCATCGGTACCAGTCTTAGCGACGCAAAAGCACGAGACATGGTATATTTCCTCTAGTCCAATATTGACTTTTTCGTATAGGGCTTCGAAGACATGCCCGGGATCAATCCGGATGACACATGCCATTGACTCACTATCAAAGAAGGAGTAAAACCTATCAAGAAAAAACTCTAGACGATCCAGCCAGAGTGTTTGGCTGCAGTTCAAGAGGAGATCAATAATTTACTCGCGGCAGGCTTCATTCGTAAAGTAGAGTGCCCAACTTGGATCTCCAACATCGTCACAGTTCCAAAGAAGAACGGAAAGATCAGGGTCTGCATTGACTTCACCAACCTCAATAAGGCTTGCCCCAAAGATCCATTCCCCATACCAAGAATAGACAGGCTCATCGACACCATTGCTGGCCACGAGCTCCTGTCGTTCATGGATGGTTACTCAGGGTACAACCAAATTCCCCTACATCCTGATGATCAAGAGAAACATGCTTTGTGACAGACATAGGTCTCTACTGCTACAATGTCATGCCCTTCGGCCTCAAGAATGCTGGATCTACTTATCAGATGTTAGTCACAAAGATGTTCGAATAACAAATAGACCGTAACGTCAAAGTCTATGCCGACGATCTCCTCACCAAAAGCCGCAATCATGAGAATCACCTCTCCGATCTTGCTGAAACATTCCAAGTCCTTAGAAGATATTGTATAAAACTGAACCCAGCCAAGTATGCCTTTGGAGTTTAATTAGGCAAATTCCTATGACATCTAGTGACAAGAAGGGGTATCGAAGCAAATCCTTATCAAATTCGAGCCATCCTCAAGATACCTTCACCTTTCAATAAGAAGGATGTGCAATGCCTTATAGGAAGACTAGCGGTCCTTAACCGATTCATCTCTAAATCTTCTGACAAGTGCAAGCCCCTCTTCGATAAACTATGAAAAGCAGATACCTTAGGGTGGAGCCCAATTTATGAGCAAGCCTTCCAAAGTGTCAAATACTATCTCGCCCGAGCTTCTATCCTGACGGTACTATTGTCGAAAGAGAATCTCTGGCTCTATCTTGTTGTCACTGATCAAGCCATCAGCGTAGTCCACCACATCTACTACATCAGCCATACTCTTCTACCAACAGAGACTCGCTATTTGAAGATTGAGAAAGTTACACTGGCTCTACTAACAACGTCGCGGTGACTTCGACCCTACTTTGTTTCTCACTTGATCATGGTCGTCTCGGAACATCAACTTAAAGACATCCTTGATAAGACAGGTCGATCTAGTCGAATAACAAAGTGGGTGATCGAGATGAGCTCCCTCGGTATTCAGTTCGAACCTCGTACCTCCGTCAAGGGGCAAGCCATTGCCGATTTCCTTGCCGACTTTCCTATGGAGGATCCCATCACCTTGGAGGATGACCTTGAGATGCATCTCGACGATAGTGATGAACCTCATCTCAATCCAGGTCCTGCGGCCTTCAATCCAACCCTGAGGCTCCCACTACTTACCTGCTCAATGGAAGCTCTATACTGATGGGGCTTCAAGTGCGATCGGTTCGGGAATTGGGATAGTTTTGATATCCCCCGAACTCGACCATCTTCAAAAGGTAATTCTTCTCGGATTCAATGCTACCAATAACGAAGCCGAGTATGAAGCGCTCATTTCTGGATTAGAGATTGCCGAGACCCTAGGGGTAGATCATCTCACTATCTATAGTGATTCTCAGTTAGTAATCAGGCAGATCAATAGAGTTTATATAGCGCAAGGAGAGATGATGCAATATTATCTGGATCTGGTGCAGCATCACTAACAACGATTCTCTGATATCGAATTCGTGAAAATTCCAAGAGCAAAAAATCGAAAACTGATGCTCTAGCTAACGCTGCCTCAGTACTCGAAGATCCTATCAAAGAAAATCGAATTCATATTGACTATCAGGAGTTGCCTAAAGCTACCATCGAGCAACAACTTTTTACCGCGACGAAAGGCTGTGGGGGTTGGAGACAACCAACCTTTACTTTTGCCTTAGCTAATGGACATTCAGATTGGAGATAGCCAATCCTTGACTTCTTCAAACAAGGCAAAATGCCTGAAGATCTGATCCAAGCCAAAAAAAACTCTAAAGGAAGCTTCCGTTCTATAGCCTCCGAGAAGAAGATCTTTACTTTAAATTGCATAGTGGAATGCTTCTCAAATGTGTTAGTCCCGGGCAAACAGAATCTTAGCCGACATCCATTCTGGAGCTTGCGACAATCATTCTGGCGGAAGATCCCTCGAAGGTAAAACCAAACTTCAGGGCTACTACTGGCAAACCATGGCGAAGGACGACCGTCAGTTCGTTCAAAGATGCGAGCCTTGTCAATGACACGCACGGGTGATCCATCTCCCGACAGATGGACTTCAACCTTTGACGAGTCCTTGGCCTTTCATCAGTGGGGGTTGGACTTCCTAGGCCCATTCCCTCCATCACCAAACAAAAAGAAGTACTTGTTGCTAGCCACCGACTACTTCACCAAGTGGGTCGAGGTCGTGCCACTCTTCCAAGAAACCGACGATGACGTCATTAAATTCATCAAACATAACATCTTCTCCAGGTTTGGCACACCTCAAGTACTTATCGCCGACAATGGAGCTCAATTCGGCTCAGATAAATTTTGAGAGTTTTGTTTAAACTACGGGATCAAACTCTTCTATTCTACACCGAGGTATCCATAGTGCAACGGTCAAGCCGAAGCCTCCAATAGAGCTATCCTTGGTCTACTCAAAAAGAAGTTGGGTGACAAGAAAAGGTTATGGGAGAAAGTTCTGCTAGAGGTCCTATGGGGCTATCGGACCACTCTACGATGATCGACTGGATTTTTGCCCTTTCGCCTAACCTATGGGTCGGAAGCAGTTCTTCCAACCGAGGCTATTTATCTAACTATGAAGACTATATTGATCGAAGAAGGATCAACAACGAACTTCAGATCAATGATCTTGACTTCTCAGAAGAGTTACGTGATCAAACAACTATTCGCATCGCCAACTATCAACAGAAGATTAAGCGGGCCTATGATCAAAAAGTTAGCAGAAGACAGTTCCATACTGGAGACCTAGTTCTCAGAGCAGTCTTCTTTAACACAAGGGAACATAGCAGTGAAAAACTAGCACCCAACTAGGAAGGACCCTATATCATCGAATCAGTAGGAGGGAAGGGATCCTATCGCCTAATCTCGCTAGAGGGAGATAGGCTACCAAGGGCTTGGAATATCAGACATCTCAAAATATTTTATCCCTGATGTAAATCCTGTAATAAATAGTGTTTGTTTCAATTTTAATCTTGTCCATACCAGTTTTACGCATTCGAATGACTAGATAAATAGTTTTGATATTGTGGTACATCACAACTCTTAACTAGTAGATCGACCAACAGCTTGGGTGTTTGTGTTACGACACAACCCCTTACAGGCAGAAATAAATAGTTTGGATATTATGATGCAGCTCAATTCTTAACTGTTAGATCGACCAACAGTTTGGGTGTTTGTGTTGTGACACAACCCCTCACAAGTAGAAATAAATAGTTTGGGTGTTACGATACGGCGCAACTCCTAACTAACAAATCGATAAATAGCTCGGGTGCTTGGGTTGTGACACAACCCCTAGTTGGCAGAAACATTCATTCACCCATTCAATACAAAACATCAACCATTCAATATAGAACATTCATTATCAAAGAGATATTTTCATTCTAAACATCCAAAATTTTCTATCATTCAAATACAGGTACATAGAGTTAGATACATCAAGGCTTAGCCACACTTGGCGTCCTAGACCTATCTCCATCAGAATCTCCACTGGCCTTGCTTGCCATAGAGGCCTTCGAAGATTGGGCGTCGCTGTTGTGAGCTAGCTTGAGACCTTCCACAGCTTTTTCTGCTGTCGACTTGTAGCTCACCAAGTCGACATTCAGCTGCTCAATCTCGAGCGCGCAGGCCTCTTTCTTTTCGGCAGCTGCAGCCTTCAGTTGTTTGATCTCCTTGCCGCGTTTGGAGGTGAGCTCCTTCATCTTAAAGAACCGATTCTTCAGTCTTTGGAGGTCTTTATTCGCTGCCACATATTCAGCCTCCATCTTCTTCTTCATATGAGCCTCGTTGCGGCTTGACTGCTAACTCAAAGATAGATTTATCGATAGCTTCATCCTCTCATCGTTAGCCTCCTGCAAGAGGGCATTCAATCTTGCTATCTTGGTAGCAGCCTCCCTCTCGCTCGCCTTCTTGAAGAGCCTGTTATTCAACTTTAGCAAGGCAGACATCTGCAAATCAACAGAATAAGTCAAACGAATCAGAGAGAGTTTTGTCAAAAATATAGCCGAACTACTCACTATTAGGGGTGGCAATGGGTCGGGTCGTGTCTAGTCGGGTTCGTGTCCAAAAACCCCAGACCCGGACCCGACCCGTTTAACTAATCGTGTCTAGATCCTAAACCCGTACCCGACCCGCCAATAAACGGGTAGACTCGATAAGACCCGGTAAGACCCGTTTATCACCCGGACTATTCAGTTGACCCGATCTGACCCAATTCGACTCGACCCGACCTGACCCGAAAGACTCGCTGGTATTATATATTATAGTATCGGATTGCGGGTAGACCCGACCCGACCCGACTCGACACGATCTGTTGAATACTAAACAGGTCTTCCCGGGTCTACTGTGTCCAGACCCTAAACCTGGACCCGACCCGTTTATTAAACGGGTCTATCGTGTCGACCCGTTTATGACCCGAACCCGTTTAGCCCTGACCCAGACCCGCTAACTTCGTGTCGGGTCGTGTCGGGTCTGCCGTGTCGGGTCCGAAATTGCCAGCCCTACTCACTATCACTTTGAGTCTATTCAACGATCGACTCTTTAAGAGTCACGTCGGGTAGGTTGCATAGCTTCCGTAGAGCCCCCGTGGGACGGTTGATGTCTACCTCGCCCAAGTTCCGCAGCATAGGCTGTGGACTGTCGGACGCGCCTACATACAAACCATTAAGTGTTCAGAGACATTCAAAATCCAATTCAATTCAAGTAAAGTGAGGAGTTAGAATTTACCCTTGCCGTTGGAGCCTTCCTGCGAGGGTGGAACAGATCTCTTTCCTCGATCCAAGCCCTTCCCCTTGGGGTTGGGAGTCTTCTTCTCCAGGACCGGGATCGATCTAGGCTGCTCCTGCTCTGGAACCTCCATCCCAGGGGTGATGTTGATGGGCGTCGAGGCCCCTCCTCTGTCCTGCCTTTCGTCTGCCCCCTCGAAGAGGGCAGACATCAGAGCGGCGGCTTTTGTGGCAACCTTGGCTGCTTCGCTTAGAGGAGCCAGCCGGGGCTTGTTAACCTTTGAGCCTCCACTACTTCCTCTTGTCGATGCCTGGCCCATTGAGGCGTCACCCTGGCAGTGTCCTTCGGGCGCCACCTGGGAGATAGGCATCGGGTTGAGTATGACATCGCTACCGGAGTATTTCACTCTGATGCGGGTAGGATGCTTCAGAGTCTCTAAGTGGTAGACGATAGGCACTTTCTTGCCGTCGTCTATCGTATCGAGCTCGTCCTTCAACCGCCGAGCCTTAGCCTCATCGATAGAAGGCACCTGGTCCGCACTTGGCGGGGTGGGAGGCACATCACCTTGATCCCTCATCCCTTCCTCTTCACCCCCTTCTTCCTCCTCCTACTCATATTCTTCCTGTTCTTCTTCTTTTTCTTCTTCTTCCTTCTCTCCTTCTTTCTCCTCCCCCTCTTCACCTCCCTTCTCCTCATCTTTCTTCCCTTCCTCCCCCTCTCATTCGCCCTCTTCCTCGTGCTGCTGCTCCTCCTCTTTCTCTTCCTCCTCCTCTTTAACCCCCTTCGCGACCTTCCTCTTATTGACTTGGCCTCACCTGGTTATGACCAGTTTTTCTTCGACTGGCCCTGAATGCCTCCTCTTGCCATAAACCTTATTCTCGGTCTTGATATATCGAACTACCCTGCCCGTCACGGGATCTTCCTTGTAATTGGAGTACAAGGTGTCGTTGTACTCGTACCTCCCTGACATTCTATGAATCAGATTAGCGTTCCTGTGATGAACAAGGAAGTGTGCAAACTGCTTCCAGAACCTGGTCCCGTAGGTCAACTCCAAAAATAGATTATCGATCGATCCGACTTGCTCAAAAGTCTAGCAGAGATCACCTCCTGGTTCATACCGTTCGACCTCCTTATGGATATGGTTGCGAGGTGTCTCCGGCACCAACAAGGGAGTCCACGCCCCAGAAATGGAGATCGGCTAGTCGGTGTAGAGCTTAGCCGAGGGGATAGTGTCAGTGGCCGGGCGGATGGCAGAGAAGTCATGCAAGTTGAAGAAGGGGCTATCCTTCCTTGATACCCATTGGTAGTGGTAGAAGAAGTAGCCTAGCTCGATCCTAGCCTGCTTGCCTTCAGGAATGCTGGAGTAGCAGACCCTCAGCTTATCCTGGTAATCTGTCTCTGCCCTGCAGAAGGCATAGATAATTCTCCAAGCATTCCCTGTCAACTGCCCGGGGCAAAGTCCGGAGGTGTTCAAAAACCTAGCGGCGAAGGGGAGCAGTAGCAGACGCAGCCCGCAGTTGAGCTTCCCAATCGTGATGATGGTGTCCATTATCTTCTCCTTGCTGGCCACCTCGGCGTACACCAGTCGCTTATCTATACCAATGACATCCTGTACTCCGACGAGCGCTGGACGGTGGGCACCTTCAGTGAAGAATCCAAGCAGTCTTTTCTACTTCTCCCTTTTCGCATCAGTGGGCTTCCGACCGATCCCGTACTCAAAGACAGGCTCCTCAGATAGAGACATCAGTGTCCTCTGCATGAAATCGGACTTCGAGATATGCTCAGTCTTGGTAGGGGCAGAAGCAAACCCGACTCCTAGATGCCTCTTACCGAGACTGCCCTTGGCCTTGCCTTTCCCCGCTATCTTCGGCGACGAAGGCTCAGCAGTAGCCTTCCCTGCCTTTGACCCGTCTCTCTGTGAATGCTTCACCTTCGAGGGGACAATGTTTCGGGGGTAGCTTGCAGAGGCCAACACGACCGATCAAAAGAACAGAGAACAGAGAACAAGGAGAAGAAAGCAAAAAAGTCAAGAATTTTTCTGACAGCGTGGAGAAAAATGAACTGCAATATAGGATTTATATATGCCCAAAAAGCTCGATGGGAAACTTTATGTAACACATGACAGCATCAGACTGGCAGATAATGAATCAACAGGCCAGACGAAATGACGGGAAAGACGAAACGCCCAGACGAAGCGATAGGCCAGACAAAACGACGGGAAAGATGAAACGCCAACTCCACCTTACCCGATCAACAGGTAGACGATCACGTGAAATTCCAAAGGATCGGGCAAAAAATATAGTTTTTTACCCGATCTCCCCAAGTTCCACTAGTTGAAAATACCCGATCGGTCAATTTTGACCTATCGACCAAAAAGACTTCACTCGATCGACAATCAAGTGACCGGGTGAATTTCCAAAAGAATCGGGCAAAAATCATAGTTTTTTACCCGATCACCCCAAGCTCCACCGGTTGAAAACACCCGATCGATCAATTTTGGCCGATCGGCCAAAAAGACTTTACCCGATCAATATGCAGACGATCGGGTGAATTTCCAAAGGATCGGGTGAAAAATATAGTTTTTTACCCGATCTCACCAAGTTCCATCTGTTGAAAACACCTGATCAGTCAATTTTGACTAATCAGCCAAAAAGACTTCACCCAATCAACAGGCAGGCGATCGGGTGAATTTTCAAAAGGATCGGGCGAAAAACATAGTTTTTTGCCCGATCGCCCCAAGTTCCACCGGTTGAAAATACTTGGACAAAAAGATTTCATCCGATCGACAAGCAGACGATCGGGTGAATTTCTAAATGATCGGGCAAAAACATGGTTTTTTGCCCGATCGCCCAAAGTCCCACCAGTTGAAAGCAACCGATCTTACAACTCTGACCGATTATTAGAAGACATCCGATCGGCCGACTTTGACCGATCAGTCGAAGACTTCACCCGATCGACAGGCAGACGATCGGGTGAATTTCCAAAGGTCCTGGCAAAAGCATGGTTTTTTGCCCCATCACCCAAAGTCCCATCGGTTGAAAGCACCCGATCGTACAACTTTGACCAATCAGTAGAAGACACCCGATCGGTTGACTTTGACCGATCGGTTGAAGACTTCGCCCGATCAACATGTAGACGATCGGGTGAATTTCTAAAGGGTCAGGCAAAAAACCTGGTTTTTTGCCCGATCGCCCAAAGTTCCGATCGAAATCACCCAATCGGTCGCCAACACCCGATCGGTCTATCTTGACCGATCGGTCGCCGATACCCGATCGGTCTATCGACCGATCAGTCGCTAGCACCCGATCGGTAGGTCTTGACCGATCGGTTGCCAATGTCCTATCAGTCAGCAATGCTCGACGAGACCTCGATGACACCAACCCTTGGTAGGGGGTTTGGATTTTGCACCTGGATTCCAAGTCAGCCAGATCAGCCTCTAGCTAACTTGGAGGGGGTAACTATGGGTGCAAAATTTGGCAAACGCCCCACAATGGGACCTACTAGCCCTGCCTGGGGGTCCACAGAGACGACAGCGGGATCCACTAGCCCTACCTGGGGGTCCATAGAGACGATGATGAGACCCACTTGCCCTACCTGGGGGTCCACCGAGACGACGACGGGACCCACCAGCCCCATCTGGATCCAGACGACAGCTGCAAAAACCTCCCCTTACCCCGCTTCCTTTCCAAAAATACTCTATAAATAGCAGACCCGACAAGTGTAATAGAGTCGAAGTTCTTATTTCTGAATTGGACTTTCGAAAATCCAGAGCTCTGACATCCTAACCTTCAATCTCTTTTGGAAGAAAGACAAGTGACACTCAACCTGTCGAGGTCACTTCAGTTCAAGTATTAGTGAATTCAGGTTGCTCCTCATAGCACGGAGACATAGCCTTCGGCTGAACTCTGAGATCACATCTTGTGTTAACTCTTCGTCGATCTTTCTCTATCTCTTCTAAACCCAACTCGACAACCCTTCAACTACTCCGAAGTTGAATCCAAAGGCACTAGTCTTTGTCAACTAACGAACTAGACAAAGGTTCGATCAAACTTTCGACTCGACTCGATTGACTGGTTGGGCGGAGTCTTCGGATCGACACGAAGATCATCCCCCACAGTTGCCACTACCCAAATAAAGATAATCGCATGGAATTGCAGAGGGTTGGGGAGTCCCACTATAATTGCAAACCTTAATAACCTCCTCCGTAGTACTACAGTGGATGTCTTATTTCTTTCTGAGATGAAAAGAGCTGCCAATAGGCTTGCTAATTGCACACACAATATTGGCATGTATTGTAGTTATGGTGTGGATGCAGTAGGAGCAAGTGGAAGGTGTCAGTTCACTCTAGCATCATTCATGGTTTCAAAAATTGTACAGTAGCCAAAATTGAGGAGGGCTCAAGTTCTTGGATCCTGTGTATGTATTATTTATGGTTGTCTATATTTGACAAGCTTCAGCCTTAACACTTCGTATTCTCTGCGTAGGTGACTTCAATGACCTTCTCTCCCAAGTGGACTAGTCGGGTGGTGCTTGTGCTAAAAGGGCTAATTGTCTAAGGCTCACGAATTTCTCCAATACGCTTGGTCTTACTGATATTGGCTGCGAAGGCCCAGCCTATACTTGGGCAAACAATCTGTTGGCAAAATGCCGGTAGCACGCTTCGAACCCATATCGGATATCAGTAGATCGTATTAATTTTCTAAGCTGGCCATCGATTCCGACCTTCATTTGTGACGGAGACGTGTATTAATGTTTTTGTTGTAGTGTTTACACACTATCAAATTGCTCCCTTTCTCCTTGCACATTAGGGAACGGTCCAAATGCATCACTGAGCATCTAGAGTGTCCTTTCGCTCGAGTGAAAAAATTTCCTTCCAACTAACTTTAGTTGTCCTCATTGTTGAAGTACAATGCATAAGATTTGGGCTTGTTGTTGATGCCCATAAACAACTGCATCACAGGGGATAAGGAGGTAACCGGTTCGTGTCTACACGGGACAAGGACATCCATAGAAGGCTAGGAGGAAGGTTCGGAATCCTCAAAACCGACTCTTACAACCTCTAAAAGAATGATCAACAAAGCTTGAAGATCACTCTCTCTCTCTCTCTCTCTCTCTCTCTCTCTCTCTCTCTCATATTTTACTCCCAATGATATATTTTAGAACAAATCATAACCGTCCAATTCATCCATGATGGAGATCTTTCCAAGTATTCAAAACAAAATAACATCCTAGAGAAAAACACAGATAATTGAGGTTTTATATTACCCACAAAGACCATGGCAATCCTACAAGATTTTTATTTGATATATGTATGCTTCTCAAATAGGCAAAAAATATTATTTGATGCATTCAGAAAATGTGCAGAACATCACATCTGCGGTGGCGGTGGCGGTGGCGGTGGCGGTGGCGGTGGCGGTCAAGGGTCCCTCTAGCTAGAACAAATAAAACTCATATCGAACAAAGCAACCCTCAAGAGTGATCTGTGCCCCAGCCCTTTTGGGGCAATCCTTTGCCATCTTCAACATAGCTTGGTGGATGCAACCGGAGCAGTAGTCCGTCCAGTAGTTGCTATCGCAGGTCGCATGTCCTTCGACAGGGTAATTAACGTAGTAGGTGTCGTAGAACACTGCCACCTGGTCCTCCACAGTATCCAGAACATTCTGGACCTTGGGGTCGTCGGAATCATCGTAGGTCTCATCGTTGCATAGACTAGGGGTCGTCACAAATATGGCGTCGGAGCAACCCACCATTCCGCATAATACGCCCATCAGCAGCCCCAGCAGCAGCAGCTTCGTCTGAGGAGTAGTCATCTTCGATCCTCTCCGCCTTGCTTGCCAATAACCATTGTATATATAGGCCCATTTCCCTTATCATCTTCCTCTCATTCTCTTGGCTAACTCCTTCTTCAAGTCTCCGTCGTTGTTGGGTCAATCGGTCGATGCAGAATGGCTGAATTTTATAGCCCTTTAATTCTTGTTCGATCCTCTCATTCTCTTGGCTCCTTCTAGCTTTTCGTCGTTATTAGGTGCAACCGACTAATGGAATGGTTTAATTCCTTTATCCTTATCATCTTCCTCGCATTCTCTTGCCTCCTTCTATGTTGACATTGGGTGTAACCGTCTTCTCCTTCTTGACAAACAGATTCTCTTCTTGTGTTTTGTTTGAATCCCCGAGAGCTCCGACTACACATACCCTATGGTGGATTGGTTGTGTGATTGCAATTCAAACAGTTCCAATTAAATGACCGACTTTTGGTTGTTTTCAACTACACCATACCCATAAACATCACACCTTGTCCCAGGCAGGATGGCGATGGACCAGCTCGAGGGTCTACTCTGTTCGGAGCTGCTACTCCTTTCTGAACTTCGGAGGGATCCCTTGCCCTCCGGCGAAGACGTTCTAGCGGGCCAAGTGCCCCCCCAAGACGAAGATCTTCATGCTTCTCGCGCTCCGGAACAGAATCTTAACGAAGGTCAACCTTATGTGGAAGAACCATCCGGGGTTTCTGACCTGACTTGCGACCTGTGCGGCAGGGAAGAGGAGGGTGCTGACCACCTATTGATGGGGTGCGACTACTCGAGGACTGTGTGGAGCCACTTCACTACCCGCCTAGGTGTCAGACCAATTCCGGATTTCGTAGCAGGATTGTGGGGACAATGGCATCACAGGCGCTTCAGAGGTCCGGACAGACGTGCTTGGGATATGCTTGCCATAGGGATCTCATGGTCCTTATGGCTGGAGAGGAATCGGAGAACCTTCGAGGGGCGCTCTCTGTCGGCAGATCGGACGATCCTTATGATGAAGTCGCTGATTCACCTGTGGGCGTTCTATGCTTCAGAGGGAGCGAAGGCTTTTCTGTTGAACCTTTGTATTAGCAATCCCTGAGCTGTAATTGTATCCCCCTCTTCTTTCTAATAAACAGGTTGGGGTCCAGGCTGAACCTCCCCTCAATCTTTAGAGGGATTTCTCAAAAAAAAAAAAAAAATCACACCTTGTCCCAGCTACTTGGGGTCGGCCTTATGGATCCGGTCTTCTTCGCCATTCTATCGTACTTTTGGAAGTTTCCAACTATATACAACCAAAAAGATAGGCATCACTATACATGGAACCCATAATGCGTTCAGACTAGGAATTTTTTTTTGCTCCAGTGGACTATTGCTCCAAAAGCTCAATGATGCATCTAAACCGTTAACTTTTAAGAGTAGGGAGCCGCCTGATCTAAACTTACAACCAGCCACACCCGTGCATGTCACACATACTCGCCGCCCAGGTCCGGCCCTGAGCATGGGTGCCATGGGCACTTGCCCCGAGTCCTGCAATCAGGGGGGCCTAATTTTTTAATGTATACTTTCCAGTCTTGCAGGTACCAATAGGACTGAGAAAGGGTTCAAAGCAGACCCGCCCCACTTGTGAACAAGTCCCCCAATCTCTGATCTTTTGTCTTGTTTTTGTACCCAAAACCCTAACAAACAGCTATAGGCTCTGCACATACCCCAACGTGTAAAAAAGTTATAGACGTTACCCATTAAAACTGCTCATTCTTGAAACGATGAAATATCATCGCCCAAAATTTGCACGGTTACTTAAAAAACATCTCCCTCCCCTCTCTCTCTCTCTCTCTCTCTCTCTCTCTCTCTCTCTCTCTCTCTCTCTCTCTCTCTCTCTCTCTCAGTGATTGTGATATGTTCTTCGACCATTCGAGGATAACCGTCCTTGACTCCTCTGGGTTCTCGTGCCGACTCGCTAGTGTTCGAGATCTCCCTCTCGCTCTCTTCGTCATGCTGTGTAACCACCCACGGACTCTGGATAGATGGTATCCCTACAGCCACTAGCCACAGGTGACAGGCCACATACCCAGCCTTTCCCTGTGTGTGTTTGTGATCGGCGACTAGTGACGGCTCGCGGCTCGTTGGTTTTTATTGTAATTTTTCTTCCTTGTATCTCCTGATTGCATTGCCTCTCTCTTGTTAAAAAAGAGTCTAGATACCTTATCTATAAATGAATATTTTGAAGCATCAACAACGACTATTGTGTAGTACTACAACGTATCGTGAATGTTTTATTTCTTTATGAGACTAAAGAGTTGTCGCTTGCCTTGTTAATTTTACGCACTGTATTGGCATGGATTGTACTTATGGTGTGGATGCAGTAGGGGCCAATGGAGGACCAATGGAGGAGCCCTTCTATGGAAGGTGCCAATTCACTTAAGCATCATTCATGGTTGCAAAAACTGTATTGTAGCCAAAATTGAGGAGGGCTCAAGTGTTGAAAAAATTTCAATGGTAGAGGCCCACAACAGAAATGATTTATCAATCAAAAGGCCGAAGGTGGTGTATGTTTTACGATTAAAACTTTCATAAAAACTAATATATATGTGCGTGCATATGTGTACACGTGAATATAACACCCTAACAATAATCAAGCAATACCCGTCAAAAAAAAATAATAATAAACAAGCAATGCGAATGTCTAGTATATATGTAATTCGAATCTACGCTAGATCTACATATTAGAGCTTGCATACATTTCGTGTGATCTTTTAACTACGAAGGATTGTCTTAGTTGTCGGTGGAAACGGAAGATCGCCCGCGAAGAAAATAAAGGTATGCGAGAGGATGAAGCTTTCTTCATTCACCCGATCTCACACGATGCACGACTCAATGTTGATGGATTTCTGAGTGCCTCTAAGCAACGACTCTTCTCTGCCTAGAATCATCGCGTGAGGAAGTCGACGGCGCGTCCAAACCCAAGAGCCATACACGAGAGAGATGAGAGGAGAAGAAGAGAGGAGGGGGCGACTAGGGCATGCGCTAGTGGTTGCCCCGTCTCTCCCTCTATCTATTTATAGGGGTCGGCCCCTACAGCTTGCGTGTGCAAGTTATAAGCCGGCCACCCCTTCTCTCTCTCTTTCTCTCTCTCTCTCTCTCTCTCTCTCTCTCTCTCTCTCTCTCTCCTTACATATTCCATTAGGCTGGCCACTCATTTTCCATATGTGGGCCAAACCACCTTTGAAAACAGCCCCCTCCCCTACACTCTAGCTTGCAACTCCAACAAGCTAGGGAGTCGGCCATGCATTTCCCTATACGCTAGGGGTGGCCCCTTTAGGTCATGGTGATATTTTGGTTTCCCAAATACCCCCATAACACTAATTGGTCACACCTCTTGTTTGAGGACTTGCATGACACATCTACGTGGGACATCACTAGTGATTTCACTATTACCAGGGTGCCCTTAGTAAATACATAGGGTGCACCTAGTAAAGTCAACTCGTAATATATCCCAGTGCATTGCACTCATGCAGCGGAGCCCAAACAAGGTAAGCGGATGACTGTATGTCTCTATACCACTCTAGGGTTGCCCTCTATTACACACACGCACTTACGCAACTATCGTGTCCTAGTGCGATGCACACACGGACCATATTAGGGTTTGACTTATTACTCCCTTTAACTGCATTATATGAAAAGAGGAGATAGTTCAAGAACTGTACATAATATGGATAAGTTGGATTCTTTAGGGTCTGGGATTCATGGCTTCCAACTTGGACTCGAACGGCACACTACCCGAGTATGCTATCGATCCCCTAAGTTTAAGTTAACCTACGTAGCCACCCAGAGTGCGACACAGGCTATACTTCAATTCACTCAAATGTTTTATATTTTCCCGCATACTCCTGCTCTTCGCTTAGTAGTGGCAAACTTGTTGTCTCTTCACTTAGTTCATTAACTCGACTCGAGCGGTGGAGAACACTGTCAGACTCGAGTAATCATATGACTCAATTCCTTCAAGGTTGACTGAACACATTGTATCTTCGATTACCCTGCCAAGTAATCGGATCCAGTCAACCATCCAACTGATGACCACCAGGCCTGAGTTTAATACGACGTAAGTCAGACCAAGGAATGCACCTCCAGTTAGGGGTATGAATGGCCTATAGGAGTGACACGCTGATACGATGCTAGCCGAGTAACCCAGCTGTATGTGTTAAAAAAGATACGGGTCGTCTTTATTGCAAACACACAAAGATTACAGATCCTGGGACCCGAGGACTCAGGGGTGGTGAGCCGGGTGCGGCGAATATTTGATCAGGAGATTATGGAAGAGATCCTCTGGAGGGTCCCTTTAATCCGCGTCTCCATGTGGTATTCGTGCGAGAGCTCTGAAGGGGTTGCCCAGGACAGAGGTCTTTACAGGGTAAGGGTTTCTTGAGAGGTTAAGGAGTATCTGTCATTGCTTTTGTCCCTTCTGTGCTTCAAGCTTTCTCGGTTAGGGGTTTTTGGCTTCGTTCCACAGTCCTCGTGTCTTTCTCGATCCTTGCTATACCTCGGCATCCTTGATCGTCGGTTCGCGGCGTCGATCGTGATTTTGGCATCGGCTTTGTCTTTGGTTTTCGGCTTTGGCTTTGCTTTGGCGTGGCTCTGGCTTTTACTTTGCTTTGGCGCTTGCGCTTGAACGTAGACGGGTAGTGGCTTGCGATGCTTTAGTTCTTTCGGACTTCGCATCGTATCTGCTAAAACGTGCGGTGCTTTGTTCGTGACCGGCCTACTTGCTTGGCTTTGGCACTTGTGTTGCTTTGGCGCGGGCTTTATCGGGGCTTTTGCTTTGGCTTCTTGCATTGGCTTTTGCTTCGGCATTGACTCGATCTTCTTCTCGAACGGCGATGGCTACTTCTTCAAGGCTTCTTCCGGCTTCCTCGACGATTATGGCGTCGGTTTGACTTCTTCTCTTCTCTGGGATTCTTTGGCATGACCGGAGTCGAAGGCTTTGCCTGGAAGACGACGGGTGTAGCACCGTCTTTGCTTCTCTTCTTCTTCTCCGGGCTTCTTTGGCTTGATCGGAGTCGAAGGCTTTGTTTTGAAGACAACGGGTGTAGTGCCGGCTTTGCTTCTCTTCTTCTCCGGGCTTCTTTGGCGTGATCGGAGTCAAAGGCTTCTTTTGAAGACAGCGGGGGTAGCACTGATCTTCGTGCGATGGTTGTGGCGTCGGTTTTGCTTTGAAGAAAATGGGTGTAGCACCGCTTTGGATGTCCCTCTCCAAGCTTTCTTCTTCGTGAATAGAGCGGGTGCTGTTGAAGACGACGGGGTGATGCCGCTTTGATCTTCTTCTCCGGGCTTTTGGACTTGATCGGAGTCGAAGGCTCGTTGGAGACGACGAGGTGGTGTCACTCCTATCTTCTTCTCCGGGCTTTTGGGCTTGATCGGAGTTGAAGGCTTGTTGGAGATGACAGGGTGATGCCGCTCCGATATTCTTCTTCGGCCTTTGCTTCTGGCGTCTTCGGAGTCGAAGGGTTCTTCTTCTCCGAGCTTTCTTATTCGTGCACGGAGTCGAAGGCTAGATCTTCTTGTGCAAGGGTCTTCACGTTGATGAGGGCTTTCAATGGACTAAGCCAGTCCCGAAGGGATAGGCTTGCCCGTGACTCATGAAGCCTTGGGTTGATGGAGGGCGCGTCTCCTCCTCTACAGAGCTTCTTCGCCTTGTCTTCAGCTTCGACTTCGACCTCTTCGACCTGGCGATGGTTGTGGCGTCAGCTTCTTCTCCGGGCGTATTTGGTGTAATCGGAGTTGAAGGCTTTGTTGAAGACGACGGGTGTAGTGCCGCTTTGGGTATCCTTCTCCAAGCTTTCTTCTTCGTGAATGGAGCGGACGCTTGTTGAATATGATGGGGTGATGTCGCTTCAATCTTCTTCTTTGGACTTTTGGGCTTGATCGGAGTCGAAGGCTTGTTGGAGACGATGGGGTAGTGCCGCTCCAATCTTCTTCTCCGGCCTTTGCTTATGGTGTCTTCGGAGTCGAAGGGTTCTTCTTCTTCGAGCTTTCTTCTTTGTGTACGGAGTCGAAGGCCTGATCTTCTTGTGCAAGGGTCTTCACTTTGAAGAGGACTTTCAATAGACTAAGCCGGTCCCGAAGGGATAGGCTTGCCCGTGCCTTGTGAAGCCTTGGGTCAATGAAGGGCGCGTCTCCTCCTCTGTAGAGCTTCTTCGCTTCGTCTTCAGCTTCAACCTCGACTTCTTCGACCTGGTGACGGTTGTGGCGTCGACTTCTTCTTCGAGCGTATTTGGCGTAATCAGAGTTGAAGGCTTTGTTGAAGTCGACGGGTGTAGCGCCGCTTCGGGTATCCTACTCCAAACTTTCTTCTTCGTGAATAGAGCGGATGCTTGCTGAAGACGACGAGGTGAGGCCGCATCAATCTTCTTCTTCGGGCTTTTGGGCTTGATCGAAATCGAAGGCTTGTTGGAACGACAGGGTAGTTCCGCTCCAATCTTCTTCTCCGGCCTTTTCTTCTGGCGTCTTCGGAGTCTAAGGGTTCTTCTTCTCCGAGCTTTCTTCTTCATGCACAGAGTTAAAGGCTTGATCTTCTTGTGCAAGGGTCATCACTTTGAAAAGGACTTTCCATGGACTAAGCCGGTCCCGAAGGGATAGGCTTACTCGTGCCTCGTGAAGCCTTGGGTCGATGAAAAGCTCGTCTCCTCCTCTACAGAGCTTCTTCGCTTCGTCTTTAGTTTCGACCCCTTGAGCCTTCCCCCTCCCCCTCTATTTATAGGTGAAGGGGCGAGGAGAGAGATATGGGAAGATTTATTTGAATCCATTTAATATCTCTCCCATAACTATCCAAGATTTATTCTTCCATTGAAGAGGGAAATAAACCTTTATTTGCCTTCCTTTTCTGGCGGAGTAGTTATGGCTCAATCCTTTTTGAATTTATTTGATTCTTACACAAAAAGTCGATGGCGACCCGTCTTCGTGTCTTGTCCGTCGGATCGAAGGATCAGCACATATCTACGCTTATGTAGACGTCATACGCAACCTCCCCCCGCGCATGACAGTATTTCTTTCCTTTTTCTTCTTTTCTTTTCTTTCTTTTTTTTTTTTTTTTTTTCTTTCTTGCATGGCCGGCCACCCCTTACCCGCGGGTAAGGGGCTCGGGTTTTCTAGAAGGGGGCCGGGTGGGTCCCACTTAAGGATGGGTCCACCCGGCCTCTTGTTCGGTGTGGATCGGGTCCGGTTCGTCTCCGAGTCGATGCATGTGAGTCAGATCCGGCTCTGAGTTTATGTCGGGTTTGCCTCCGAGTCGGTGCATTGGGGTCCGAGTTCGTGTCGGGTTTGCCTCCGAATCGGTGCATGCGAGTCGGGTCTGGGTCCGAGGTCTTATCGGGTTTGCCTCCGAATCGGTGCATGCAAGTCGGGTCCAGGTTCGGGGTCCTGTTGGGTTTGCCTCCGAATCGGTGCATGCGAGTCAGGTTCGGGTTAGACACAATTTGTTTGTCTACAAATGCCCCCTCAAGGATGAGTGCGCCAGTGGAAACGCGAAGTACTTGTGTACATAGAAAACGCACAACACTTGTCCTTGATTCCTTTCTTAGGCGGGATTGAGGTTTATTTAAGGGCATGTACCCCTTTCATCCACCCTTCGTTCTTGCGGAGGGCTGGAGCTTGGAGACCACCGTCGGAAGGGGCTATTTAGGGTTGCACGTGACTTGCTCCGTCTTTCTAGTGTCACATCTTTCGTCGGCAGCGGCGACGATGGTGCACGAGCTGAAGGTTATCGCGAAGGCGGTCTCGAAGCGACGGGGAGACGATGACCACGGTGAGGAGGACGAAGGATCACGGCTGAGGTATCGACCGCCTCCGCCTTCTTCCTCTTTTTCCTTCTTCTTCTTCTTTTCTCTTTCTGTTTCTTTCTTTCTTTCTTTCTCTTCTTCTTCCTCTGGTTTGCAGAGGCAGCGGTAGCGGCGGTTGGCTGCGGTGCGCATGGAGGCCGGGGCGCGAAGGCAAGAGCAGCACGCACGGAGGGGCACGGGCGGGCATGGAGGCCAAAGTGGCACACGGGCGGCGGTGGTCGGCGTGGGCTGCGGTGGCGGTGTGCGGCACACGGGCCAGGGCGTAGGCAGCACGGGGCTCAGTGTGCGGTGTAGCGGCTCGGGGTGCGGGCCGTGGTGGTGGCGCAGGGCACAACGATGCAAGGTACGGGGTGCAGCGGCGATGGTGACCGGGGCGCGGGGCGCAAGCGGTGCGTGGCCGGGGCGCAGGCGCAGGGGGACCCCGAGCGGGTTGGGCGTGGACCCCGATCGGGTCGGAGGAGGGCGCGGGTCGAGCGACGGCGTGTGGCGGTTGTGGGCTGGCTCGGTCGGGCTCTCCGATCGGATAGGAGAAGGGAGGGAGCTGCCCCCCCCCCTTTCTTCAGCTGGCACATACCCCCTCCCCCCCCCTCTTCAGCTGGGTTCGGATGGGAGAGACAGGCTGCGGGCCCCTCTTTCCTTCTAAGTTGGTTGATTTTTTTTTTTGGCTCCTCTACTGGACTTGACTTGCTTCCCCTTGTGTCTTTTCAGGATCCGAGCTTTTGAGGGTTTGACTATGCTGGGGTGGATAGCTGAGGGCATCACAGAGGATAGAGTTGTCGATGCAAACTGCAAGATGCCAAAGTTTAGCAAGAAGGTTTACACCGACGAGGCGATCTCCATGAAGCTTCTTCGTCCGAGCTTGAGTCTGCCCTTTCACCACTGTGTTGAAAACTTTGTGCCCACACCGGTAGTGGCCTCGAAGATCTGCTCCTGTTTAACCCAATGGGGTGTTGACTCCTGGTCTCAGGGGGACGTTTAGTACCTCTGCGGCTTTTGCGAGTGGATGGGCGATTGTGCTAAAGATTTTGTGCCCACGCCGGTAGTGGCTTCGAATATTTGCTCTCGTTTGACGCGATGGAGTGTTGACTCCAGGCCTCGTGGGGATGTTTAGTATCTTTGCGGCTTTTGCGAGTGGATGAGCGAGCTCTCAGAAGTTTTTGGGACGGAGCATTAACGTTTGAAGACGAAGGCTTCTTCGGCGGCTTGGAGACGAAGGATTCTTCGGCGGTTCGCGGAGATAAAAGCTTTTTTGGCAGCTTGGAGACGAAGGATTCTTCGGCGGCTTGGAGGTGGAGGACTCTTCGACGGTTTGGAGACGAAGGCTTCTTCGGCGGCTCGCGGAGACGAAAGCTTCTTCGGCGGCTCGCGGATGAAGGATTATTCGGCGGCTTGGAGACAAAGGATTCTTCGACGGCTTGGAGGTGGAGGACTCTTCGACGGCTTGGAGATGAAGGCTCCTTTGGCTGCTTGGAGACGAAGGATTCTTCGGTGGCTTGCGGAGACGAAAGCTTCTTCGGCGGCTTGGAGATGAATTCTTCAGCGGCTTAGAGGTGGAGGACTCTTCGACTGCTTGGAAACGAAGGCTTCTTCGGCGGCTCGTAGAGACGAAAGCTTCGTCGGCGGCTTGGAGACGAAGGATTCTTCGGCTGCTTGGAGGTGGAGGACTCTTCGACGGCTTGGAGACGAAGGCTCGCTTGGCGGCTTGGAGACAAAGGATTCTTTGACGGAGTGTTGTCGTCTTCTTGGTACGGGAGTGTGATGACAATGGCACGGCGAGAGGACAAGACGAAGCCGAGTGTGGTGACAATCGCTTAGTGCGAGAACGAGGCGGAGAAGTTGGAGGCGAGGAAAGGTGGCTCCTTCGTCTTCTTCCTTCCTTTGTTTTTTTTTTTTTTCGAGCTTCTCCTAAACTTGACTAGCTCTTGGCTTGACTTGGTCATAGATCTGATTCCTTCGTCTTCTTTCAAGACTCACCCTTTCGAGAATCTTCTAGGAACTGGCTGGATCGAAGAGGAGCTTTATTGTAGGAACACATATCTTTGTTTCCCTTTCATGTGCATCTTCCGATTAGTGAGGTTGTGTCCGGGAACGGTGAGTGGGGCGGACTGGATGTTCTTTTGACGACCACGGGTTGTTGGAAACCCATGGAAAACTTTTCTGGTGGCGATGCTGTCTTGAAGACCATCAAAATGGACGGTCTGGAGTTTGATGGGAAGACGAGACCGTGAACGTGGCAAGGAGCAGATTACTTTAGTTGTCTTCTGCTCACCGATCTTGGCCTTGATGATAGCTCCAACGGTCCTCTTTGCTTTGTGGAGGTCGCGAAGGATGATGTTGTTGGTGATATATTTGTCATTCTTTGGGATGCTGCTTTTGACTTCAGTGGTGGTTCCGATCCTTTGGGTCTTTGACTTTGAAGGATTGGTGACCTTCGGATGAGCCTGAGCTTTTGCTCAAGCATGGTGGATTTCAAGGCAGACGACTCTCTGTTTGCAAAGCAGCTACGCACCTTCCTGGAGTAAGCGAGGTTTATTACTCGTCACTAGCTTTATTGGAGAATGCTTCCTAGGCTTGAGCTGCGGCCGAACAAGAGGTATGTCGATTGGAGGGGTTTCACACGCTTGCTATTGCAGACTTGGTTTGGGTGTAGAAGAAGGTAGAGACCGCTTGTGCGTCGCTTCAGAAGTCGGAGTCCCGTCTGGGGAAAGCTCAAGCGACCGAGAAGACTTTTGGAGTAAAGCTTGTGAAGCAGCGTGAAGAGCTAACGAAGTGCCGGAAGCTGGTGGAGCGATCGAGAAGGCTTTCGGAGTGAGCCTTGCGAAGCAGCGTGCATAGCTGGCGATGCATCGAAAGTTGACGGCTTTTCTACCCCTGGAGTTGCAGCGCATGTGTTGAGCGTCCATTTGGTGCGAATTATCCATTCTTTATCATGCACATAGCGTCACTTTGCTACGTAAAACTTTCATAATACACATAAACTGCATGAATTTCTTTGCACCACGATATAGTAGACTTTCATACGAACCCAACGACATATTGGTTCGCTCTCATATATTGCATGCATGAAAAATACGGATCCCGATAGTCCAAATTATCCTTTTATCGATAATCACGTTTGAATCTGATAAGCGTCATTTCATATGTGTTTTTCAGGGAATTGATCTGGTCTTCGATGCAGTCAGCTCAAGGATTTCATGACCAAGCCGTGGATATTCTCACGGCGATTTGATGGAGACTGTACAGCTCGTTCGAAGGCCATCTCTAAAGAACATCAAAGAGACGGATGATTGTGATGATTCAGATGAGAGAAGACTTCAACAAGCCGATACAAAGCGCAATTCAACTAGAGGAGGACTACACCCAAGCAAGTGGACAAACATTGGGTGTGATGATGGAATTGAATGATGACTACCGAAGCGCATTCTTTCCCCTCCTTTAATGCCCTTTCTTTCATTTTCTTCTATCTCTTTCCTCTTTTCTTTTCTCCACTATCAGATCGAAAATTTCAAATTCCAACCATAAAACACCTTTCGATCTATCATACACGATCCTAGCCATCCATAGTCCATCATTGCGAGGAATTCGAATCACACAATCCCATCCGTCCGTTGAACCCATGCACGTCCCCAAGTTATGCACAATGTTTCTCTCGTTTAATTATTTTATTTTATTTTATTTTGCAACCAAAACCCATTCTAGCCCTTACCCGACCTCATCCTAGCCGTCCATACTTACTCCGTGATCAAACCCAGCTGTCCCATTCTCTAACCGATCTCAGCCATCCGGAGCCCAATATCACAGCCCATGCACGTCCCTCTCTTCCCTTATTCAGCCCAAGCCCACAAAACCGGAATCCCAGCCGTCCCTCTCTAATGCATAAGCCAACCACCCAGCTCTCTCTCTTTCTTCCGTCCATGCAACCTAACATCACGGCCGCCCCACTTCTCCCCACTAAATCACAGCCATCCATTCTTACTAAAACCCATGCACCCACCGAACCCATGCCGTTCCGATCGTTCTCTCTCTAAAACCGGACCCAGCCGAACTTATCTCTCTCTCTTCCTTACCCGATCGGTCCACGTTCTCTCTCCGGGATCCACTCTCTCTCTTCCTACTTTCTCTCTTTAGTCCGCACAGCTCTCTCTCTCAACCGAACCAGCCTACCCGATCTTCTCTCTCTCTCTAAATCTCTTTCCTTTTCTCTCTAACTGCCCGAGCCCCTCTCTCACCGATCTTCTTTCTCTCTCTTCTCATTTGATCACAGCCGTCCGTGGTACCCGAGCCATGCACGTCAACCCCATCACCGAACTTCTCTCTATCCTCCTTACCCGATCTAATCCGATACTCTCTCTCTAGCCCGATCTCCCCCAACCGAACGTCTCTCTTTCTCTTTCTTTTCTTTCAAACTTTCCTTATCTCTCTCTCACCACCGAACTCTCTCTCTCTCCTATAAAAAGGGGGGCTCGGGAAAACAAAGGAAGCTTTTGACGACCCAACAACCTCACCACCGGACCGGAAGCTCTCACCACCGAACCTTTGCCATCTACCACTTAGAACCCATCCGAAAACCCTATCATCATCCCCCACCTTGCCATCCACCATCCGTGACCAAAACCGAACCCTAATCCTCCACATCCCGTCGCCGCCGGCTATCATCTGTCATTCGTCCATCATCCGTACCGTCATCGAAGCCACGACGTGAACGAGCCGAAGCGGAGAAAGCATCGAGGAACACGATCGAGGCAGGCGAAGTCCACGGAGCAATCTTCAGGGATGATCTGTACTTCGTTTATTTTCAGTCTTTCCTTTGATGTAACAAAACTCATGTCTAGCTAAACTGCATGCTAAGGCCGAGAGGAAACCCTAGATCATAATAGATGTTAGTTTATTTTATGTGTTCTATGCCGAGCTTTTCATCGATAATATATGATTTAATTTCGGATTTGCTATGACGATTTAATAGTTCTCACATGGTATTGTCATGCATGCCTTGTAGTTAACGTTAGTCATCTTGTTAATCAAAGCCCAGTTTCATTGTATAATTAAAGCTTAGATCCATTGTGCTTAATCTTGACAATCGATGCTCTGCTATGTTAGCTTTGATCCATTGTGCTCTATTTAGACAATCGATGCTCTGCTTTATTACTCCATGCTTGAATTTAAATCATGCTTATGTCATTAATCCCGTATTAAAGCTTTAACGATCGCATCTCTAGAAAGCACGGGATTTGTTTCCCGCATGCTACTCGCATAAATTTAGAACACCATAATTTAAACTTAGCATCTATAATGATCTAGCGGTGGATTCAACCGCCTTAGTATCTCATCCATATCCGAACTTCCACACTGCACCGCACTACCTTATTTAAATAGCATGCTTTAATCCTGTTTAATTTATTTTTCCGTCATAATCTTATAAAACCAAATCAACAATATATATTGCTCATTAAGTAATTTAGGTTAAATAGTTAATAACCCTAGATTAGACAGTTCCCTCATTAGCAATCCCTGTGGGATCGACCTCGTAATACGTACCGCTCCTACAAAGCGATTCGTGCACTTGCGAGTTATAATTTAGATCAAATTAACCCTTTAATTTAGGATTAGTTTAGATCGCATCAGCATGTAAGCTGCGGGAGGCGAGCCGCTTCGGCGCCTTAAGGACTTTAACTTGCTACTCGTGCGTCGCTTTAGAAGCTGGAGTTCCGTTTGGGGAAAGCTCGAGCGACCGAGAAGATAAACATCTGGCACAGAGCTTGTGAAGCAGCGTGAAGAGCTGACGAGGTGCCGGGAACTGGTGGAGCGATCGAGAAGGCTTTCGGAGCGGACCATGCGAAGCAGCGTGCATAGCTGGTGACGCGCCAGAAGTTGATGGCTTCTCTACCCCTGGAGTTGCAACGCATATAGGCCATGGGAGGCAAGCTACTTCATCGCCTCAAGGACTTTCACTTTCTTGCCATCTTTTAGTTTGCTGACTGGATTTGTGGTTCTGCACTCATTTTCCTCTGGACTGGCCTTCTAGGACGATGTTGGGATGTTTCTTATTTTGTCTAGACTGAACCTTTGTAGGTTGCCTACGTACCCTACTGAGAGGTATCAAGTCGCACGTAGTTCTTTTATTCCTCTTTTTTTTTTGGGGGGGGGGGGGGGGGGCAACGGGCCTTTCCTTAGGTATAGTACCTTTTGAGGTACTTGCTGTTGATAGGGCCGAGCACGTGCCCTTCTGGCGTTGTGAGGAGGTAAGCGTCGTTGGAGTAGATTTCTTTGACGGCGTGCGGTCCATCCTATTTGGCGTCGAACTTCTTTCATCTAGTGCCTCCAATTCTGCTAGGCGGAGCTGGGCGTTGTCGTCGCTGGTGAGGCCTTCTTGGATTGCTATCCTGAGCGATGGGATCTGGAGCTCGAGTGGAAGAACGACTTCTACCCCATAGGTGAGGGAGCACTGAGTTGCTTGTGTTGGAGTGCGAAAGGACATTCGATAGGCCTATAGTGCTTCGCCCATACATTCGTGCCAGTCCTTCTTTGTCTTCGAGACAATTTTCTCCAGAAACTTGCAAAGAGTCTTATTGAAGGCTTTTGCCAGGCCGTTAGCCGGAGCATTGTACATTGTTGAGCATTTATGCTTAATGTCGTACTTAGCGCAAAACTGGCTGACAGCAGCATTTTTGAATTGCTTCCTGTTGTCCGTTACGATGTAATGGGGGATTCCGTATCGGAAGATGATGTCGTTCTGAATGAAGCTGATGACGGAGTGTCTTGTAACTTCCCGTAGAGGTATTGCTTCAGCCATTTGGAGAAGTTGTCCATTGCTGCCAGGATGTAAAGATATTGTTTGGATGATTTGGACAGGGGGCCGAGGATATCGAGTCCCATCCGTCGAAAGGCTACGGCATGATTATTGGGTGCAAAGGTTCTGGCGGTTGACGGATATAGTCACCGTGTAGCTGGCAAGCATGATATTTCTTTACGAACTCCATGCAGTCTTTAATCATGATGGGCCAGTAATAGCCCATCCTCCTGACGCGAAAATGAAGCTTTGGATCGGACTGGTGCGAGCCACAGATTCCAGCGTGTACTTCTTCCAGTGCTGCTTCTGCTTTTCTCTTTGTGAGGCACCTCAGGAGTGTGCCATCGTAACTTCGACGGTACAGCTCATTATTAAAGTGAAAGAACTTCAAAGACCGCCGACGAACGTCGATTTTGCGCTTTGGATCATCGGGGAGCTCACCACGAACGAGATAATCCACGAAGGGTTGCCTCCAGTCTTACTCTTCAATTTCGTGGATGTGCACCGCGTTGGCTTGAACTGGAATCCCAACAGGGTTATTTTCTTTGGTGATCATTATTCTTCTGCAGACGAGAACGACGATCTGACGTTCTTCTGGGAATGGAAGTATAGCCGCCATTTGCAAGCGCGTTGGTCTACTGGTTGAGGTTCATGGGGACATGCTGAATAGAAGCATCCTCGAGTTTGCCAAAGAGTTCCAAAGCTTGCGCGTGCAATGGCACGAGGTCTTCCTTGTTGACCTCGTATGCCCCCAAGACTTGCTGGATGACGAGCTGGGTCGCCGAAGATTTTGAGTCCTTGAAGTTTTATATCATTGGCGAGTTCGAGGCCGATGAGTAAAGTTTGATATTCCACCACGTTGTTGGAGCACGGTTCTGACAGTAGAAACGAGAAGGGGAGTATCTCGTCGTTTGGAGTGACAAAGATGACCCCAGCTCCTGCTATGTCTTACCTTGCCACGCCATCAAAGAACATCTTCCAGGAGGGGGTGACATCGATAGAGAACACTTCTTTATTTGGGAGATCTTCTGATAGTTCTCATTCTGCTGGGAGAGGATATTTTGCAAGGAAGTCAGCGAGAGCTTACCCTTTGACTGCCTTCTGTGGCACGAAGGTGATGTCAAACTCGAGAAGTAGTAGCGCCTACTTTGCTAGACGTCCGGAGAGCACTGGCTTTGACATGATATATTTGAGGGGGTCGGCTTTCGAGATGAGTCTGACGGTGTGAGCCAGTATATAGTGTTGTAGCTTCTTTGTAGCGAAGATGAGTGCCAGACAGACCTTCTCGATCGGGGAGTAGTTTAGCTTTGCGCCAACGAGAGTGCGACTCAAGTAGTAGTATGTCGTCTCTTTGCCTAGCTCGTTGTCTTGAGCCAGGAGTGCCCCCAAGGATTGCTCATGGGCGCTAATGTAGAGGATTAGCGGCTTTTCTTGAACTGGCGCTGATAGAACTGGCGGCTTCAGCAGATAGCTTTTGATGTTTTGGAAAGCTTCTTGACAAGCATCATCCCATTTGAACGGTGCACCTTTCTTCATGAGGTGACTGAACGGGCGGCACTTCCCAGCTAGGTTGGCGATGAATATTCAGATGTATGCTAGATATCCTTGGAGACCTCTGAGATCTCGCACTGTCTTTGGTGCGGGCATGGTGATGATAGCATCAATTTTAGATTGATCTATTTCGATGCCTCGATGTCATACAACGAAGCCAAAGAATTTGCTTGAGGAGACTCTGAATGCGTACTTGAGTGGATTCATACGGAGTTGGTACCTTTAAAGCCGTTTGAAGATCAGCTCAAGGTCTTGCAGATGTGTCGACTTCTTCTTAGACTTTACAACCAGGTCGTCGACGTAGCATTCCATGTTTTGATGAAGAATGTCATCGAAGATTCTTTGCATGGCTCGTTGGTAGGTAGCTCCTGTATTTTTCAAGCCGAATGGCATAACTTTATGGCAGTAGATTTCCTTTGGTGTGCGGAATGTTGTGAGCTCTTCATCTTTGGGTGCCATCCGGATCTGGTTGTAGCCTGAGGATCTGTCCATGAAAGCTAGCACCTCGTGGTCTGTTGCCGCATCCACTATTAGCTCCGTGATTGACAATGGGAAGTCGTCCTTCGGACATGCGTTGTTCAAGTCTCTGAAGTCCACGCATATTCTGATTTGACCATTCTTCTTTTTGACTGGAACAACACTAGAGATCCATGTCGGATACTTGACTTCTCGAATGAAGCCAGCTTCGATTAGCTTTTTTACTTCGCCTTCTATTTGGGGTACTAGTTCCGACCGGTAGCGTCTTTGTCCTTACTTGATGGTGCTAGCTCCGTGTTTGATGCTGAGCTGGTGCACTGCGATTTTAGGATCGAGACCCGGCATCTCCTTGTAGGACCATGCAAAGACATCTCTATATTCTCGGAGCAGTTTAATATATGCAACTTCTTCTTTAGGAGTCAAGAGTGAGCTGACGAATATAGGACGAGGCTCTGTCTCTGTGCCCAAGTTGATTTCCTTCAAGTCATCAACGGTGGACTGCCCCCCTTCTTCGAGGATCGACAGGGCTTCTTGCAACTCGTCGTCCGAAGTAGAAGTATCACCATTGTCTGATTCGATAACGAAGATATGATTTATAGTCGTCATGGGTGGGTGGGCGGGTATTAAAATGGCGTCCCGAACTGGCATTCCTAAACGGTCGAACATCGACTTCTTTGCTTGCTTGATTGGCCCCAGTCTTTCGAATACGGATGTATACTTTGAATTTGATTGGCTTTGACTGCTTTTGTTTTGCTTCTGGAGTATGGCCCGACGTTGAGCTCGTCGCTGTCTCCTTTTAACTAACTTGCTATTGGGATGGCCGTCATAGGTAGAGTATGCATCGAAGATTGTTGATCCTTCTGCTGCTTCATCTACCATCTTCACCACAATGTAGTTGGAGGTGAAGGTCTTCTTCGTTGCAATCTTAACGACTATCGGGGTTTGACCGGAGCCAATGCCTCGATGATTCGGGAGAATTTGTTCGCCGCTTTGAAACAGACGAGCTTGAGTCCTGGTCATCCCATGTGGCATTGCAGTTGGAGGAAGTGTGCCCATATGCATGGTGCTTTCTTTGTTGTAGCCGGCTTTGAACAGCAGTTTGGTGGCGTTTTGTCCCCAACTCCGTTTTGGCTTGAATTCGAGTCGATTGATGTCGATAGATTTGCTAGGTCCGATCGGGTTTGAAGCTTGCGTCAGACTAGGTAACGGTAATGTCATTTCTTGCAGAGTTATGACATTGGCCTCCGATAATGGCGGGACCGGCTCTTTTGCCAAAGTAGATGGCAGTCGCTCGGGTTTGCAAAGCCATTGAGGTGCGAGGCGCAGGATCAGCGTCGCTTGGACAGGCAACGAAATATGTTGCATGGATCTTGGCTTAGAGATGATGCGCATTCTTTGTCTTGATTTTGATACTTCCTTGACTTCGAGTATCGCCTTGTCAGAAGGCTACATCAGATTTGCAGGTGGAGAGCATCTTATCCCACTTGATTTCTTCAGCTTTTCAGGTTCGAGGAGCTTTAGCTGGAAGGACTCCACGATCAAGTCTTTTGCTTGATAGAACTTAGCGTCAGCCAGATGTGCTTCGGCCTCATTAAATGGCTTGTCATCAGCAACGATGTATTTCTATATGCCCTCCTCATGGTACTTGAGGCACTGGTGCCAGGTGGACACCACAACACTGTTCTCATGCAGCAAAGATCTTCCCAACAGGAGGTGATATGACATTTGACAGTCAATAATAAGGAAGAGGACCATCGTGTCGAGTGGGCCGATTGAAAGCTTCAGGCGGATGATTCTGATAGTGGACTGCCCGCCCTGGTTGAACCCTTGAATGACTAGCTGGCTGTGTGAGAGCTGGTCAGTGGTGATGCCGAGTTGCCGCATTATTTGGATGGGCATGATGTTAACGGCGGAGCCACATTCTAGCAAGATTCGATTCACCGGCTTCTCCTTGATGTATCCTGAGACGTAAACGGGCCGATTGTGCAGTCGTGCTCCGAGTTGCAGATCTTCATCTGAGAAGGTTATCGCCACATCGCACGAGGCAACAACTTTGCCCTTCTTGCCGTCCTTCCTCTTCTTCTTGTAGATGTCTGGGTCTGCCAAGGTTGCAGCCATTGCTAGGTGAGCTTTCTTCGAAAGGTGCAAAGCTTCTATGAGCGGCAAGTGCAGGATTGCCTCGTCGTGAGAGGAAGTGCCCTCCTTGTCAGAGTCGTCCCTCTTATTAGCGGAGTCGCCTTCTTCAGAAGTCTCGATTTCTCCTTTTCCTTTCGGCATTTCATGAACTTCGACCATGTAACAAGAGACCCTGATGTGCTGATCGGCTGGGAGGAAGTGATCGGGGAATAATTCTTGTAACGTAGCTGGTTCCGAAAGGCTTTGCTGGAGGAGATCATCTAGATTTACCGGCGGCACTTTGAACACCTTTCTTCCTGGAGTCTTGCTTTTCTTTTTGTAAGTTCTATGTTTAGAGAGTTTTCTCGTCATCAGGTCCAGCTTGTGTCGCTTTGCCTGCGGCCGCCTTCGTCTCCGAGGTAGCATGACCCATGCCTCTTCATCGATGGATTCTCCCCTGCTAAGGTGATGGTCGGGAGCAGCAGCTGCAGGTTCCTTATTGGTCGAACAAGCCTGTTCTTTCGGAGGCTCTGTTGGCTCATCTTTCGATCCCCAGCCGGTGGACTTGATTTCTTTGATCGAAACGGATGGAGGCTTTGAGTAAAAGACGTAATAGTCAAAATTTCCCGAAGGCTGGCCCAGCAGACCGACTTCTGGATCTCCTTGCTCGTATCTCTTTTGGAGAGTACATTGGGATGTAACTTGATTGGAAGGTACTTGCTCTTTCGGAGGCTCTGCTGGCTCGTCTTTCGATCCCCAGCCGGTGGGCTTGATTTCTTCGATCGAAACGGAGAAAGGCCTTGAGTAGAGGATGTAATAGTCAAATTTGCCCGAAGGATGGCCCAGCAGACCGATTTCTAGATCTTCTTGCTCATACCTCTTTTGGAGAGTACGTTGGGATATAGCTTTGATTGGGAGAGGTGCTGACGTGAGTGACGGTTGCCCCCGGGGCAATGATGTTTCCTCCTCAGCGAGCGCACATTGTCGCCGCTTCGAGACCTTCAGTTGGGGAGTTGACTTTGCGATCGGCCTTTGACGATTGACACGCAATTTGGGCATTCCTTGTCGTGCAGTAATAAGTACGACAGAAAGGAACTGAAGGTGATGGATGTCATATTCGCTGTAGCGATCTCCCCGAAGTTGATCTCTATCTTCCCTTGCTTTGCGAGTACCATGATTCTTTCTTTAAAGACGAAGGACTTTTCGATGGGATGGTTAACCACTCGGTGATATTTGCAGAAGAGAGGGTCGTCGACGCGATGCATTTGCTCGAGCCTCTTTGAAGGCGGAAGTTCGATCATCTTCTCTTGTAATAATTGGTCGAACATGGAGGAGACTTCCAAGTCCGGGAAAGGGTACTCCTTTGATTCGAACTTCTCGAGAGTCATCCTTTGTCTTTGAGGCGGAGGCGGCGGTATGGCGGCTCCTTTTCCTTAATCCAGCTTGCCACTAATCTTGAGCGGCTTGGAGGTTGAAGCGACGTCGGCAATATTGACTTGTTTTGCTCTTGGTGCCGGTGGTTTGTCCTTCTTCTCCACCTTCAGGAAGTCTTTGCTCTTTGAATCCCCGCGATTAATTAAGCTGAGCTCCATATCGTGAGCCCGAGTTGTGAGTTCTTTGAAGGACCGAGGCTTGATCCCTTTGAGGATGTAGAGCAGGCCCCAGTGCATGCCTTGGGTGCACATCTCAATAGCCGAGTCTTCAAACAAGCGGTCTCATGAATTTAGCGCGAGGTTTCTCCATCGATCGATGTAGTCGATCATCGGTTCGTTCTTCCTTTGCTTGACAGCAGTAAGCTCGGTCATGCTGACGATGCACCGAGTGCTGTAGAAGCAGTAGAGGAACTCCCTCTTTATTTGATCCCAGCTGTCGATAGATCCAGGAGGATAATCAACATACCAGTCGAATGTGTTACCTTTGAGGGTGCGAATAAACTGCTTAGCCATTTCGTCACCATATGTGCTGATATTGTTATAGGTTTCGATAAAGTGGGTAACGTGCTGCCTTGGATTTTCCTTCCCTTCGAAGTGCTGGAACTTTGGTGGCTAGAACCCAGTAGGAAAGCGTAGCTGCTGAATCCTTGCGGTGTAAGCCTTCGAGTATGCCGGCGTGATCGGAGGAAGACTACCGCCGTGGGAACGCATCATGTCGGCTACGAATGCTTATATTTGCTGGGCATTCATTGTTGCTATTGTCGGAGGTTGTGTGGCCACCGAGACTGACATTAGAGAGATGATTTCCGCCTGAATGGGAATCGAAGAGAGTGCTGGAGTAGCTACTGGAATCGTTGGGATAGCCTCTATCGGAGCAGGAGTTGAAGACGGAGCTGGAGCGGCTACTGAAGAAGCAGAAAGTTGACTGAACGTTGTAGCATCCCTGCACTTAGTCTCTGAAGCAAGGTGTTGATGTGACGGTCCTTCTCCTCTATTAGCTGAGTGATTTGTGCTATTTGTTTACCCATTTGCATGACTTGGAGCTGAATGGCGGACGGAGGATGATGACGGAGGACGTCTCGATATTGCATGCCTACATCATCGCCATCATCGTCGGAGACGCAGTTGCGTCGACTCGAATCTGCTTGATGACGGACGCTTGCCCCCTACAAAGGAGGTGCAACGTTTGCTAGAGAACCCAACTGGGCTCGGGGTTGGGGCTGGTCCTCCCTAAATTTTTAGACTGGGACTCCAGGATCGAGGCTCGTTTCTCTATGCACCAAGGCCTCGTCGGCGCTTTGGCGAGCATATTCAGCAGCAGTTTCTGGCGTGAAGACATCCGCAAGAGTTCGAGTACACCGAGTGTAAACGCGTACCATCGGGGGAACATCACCCTCTGCATTTGCTGGATCACCGTGTCGAAGTAGTAGAGACTCGGTGATTGGTGAAAGGCTTAGAGCAAACACATCGTTGTTTATCTCGGCCATTGCGAATTTGAAGTAACTCCTTCAGACATACGGATAAAAGGAGAGGAGGTCCCACCGGGCATGCCAGAAATCTGTATGTGCAAAAAAAGATATGGGTCGTCTTTATTGCAAACACACGAAGATTACAGATGCCGGAACCCGGGGACTCGGGGGTGGTGAGCCGGGCGCGGTGAATATCTGATCAGGAGATTGTGGGAGAGATCCTCTGGAGGGTCCCTTTGATCCGCGTCTTGTTGAGCGGTCAATTTATGCTAATTATCCTATTATTCTCAAGCATATATCGTCAGTTTGTTACGTAAAACTTTCATACTACACGTAAACTGCATGATTATCTTTGCACCACTGCTTAGTAGAATTTCATACGAACACAACAATATATTGTCCCGCTTTCATACATTTCATGCATGAAAATTATACAGCTCGATAGTCCATTATTCTTTTTCTATCAATTTTAGTGTAAGGAACTGATCAGCGTCATTTTATGTTCACTTCACAGGGAATAAAGATCCCTCTCAATGGGATGAACTAGTATACTAACATGGGCTTCAGGCGTAGGGCACACGTTGAGAACCAGTGGAACGGACGACGGCCAATGGATGCGATGATTGGTTCAGATGGTTGAGAAGTGAGCTCGCAATGGATGATCTCGGACCCCACCTACCCGTCTCCAAAACTGTTGCACGTCCACGAAACCAAAACCCACTCACTTGATCCCACACTGATTAATCCCGACCACCCTTACCTGTCCGTTCTATACTAACCCATGCATGCAGCGTCCCTTTTTATTCCCAACTGAACACAACCCCATTGCACCCACCTCTCCTTTCCACTTAATCACAGTCATCCGATTAAAAAACCCATGCATCGATCAGCTCTTTTCTCTCTTTTCTCCAAACCAATCCGAGCCGTCCCAAGCTTCCATGCACATGCATGTGTTAAAAGCACATACAGTTTTTTCACTTCTCTTCTAACAAATCACAGCCGTCCGTTCTACCCCATCCGTAGCCCCTTTACCCGACCCGATCGCTCGTCTCCTCCTTGTTTTTCTCTCTCTAAAACCCGACTCTCTCTCTCTTTCCTTATCTCTCTAACTGAAACTCTCTTCTCCGGTATTCTCTCATCCGATTTTCTCTCTCTAGATTCTCTCATTACCGACCCGAACGCAAGACCGACCCCTCTCACCTGCAAACTTTTCTCTCTCTTTCCTTATTCTCTCCTCTCTCTTACCCGATCGAGACCCAATCAAAACCCTCTCTTTCTCTCTCTAACTCTTCGGCATCGACGTCTTGCCTTTTCTCTCTCTAATCAGACTTTTCTCTCTAGCTTATTTCCTTCTTTCGTTTCCTTTTCTTTGGGCCGAAGCTATCACAAACAAAAACTCTCGGTCTCTTTTACCCGAACTCCTCTTTTCCTCTCTCTATATAATACCCCTTCCGAAATCTAGGAGGGGGGGGGGACGACACCATCAGACCATCATCTTCTAGCTTCCATCATCTACGGACCCGGACCACCTTCATCACCATTGAAGCTTATACCATCTTCGCCGGTCACACAATCATCTTCAAGCCGAGCTCCATCAAAGAAGCCACGACGTCATCCACGAAGCCGTACGCCGACATCATCGCCAGACTCGTCATCCTTCAAGAAAGAATCATCGTCATCAACGCTCGCATGGCCATGCAAGGCTAAACAACTTATTCTAAGACCTAGATGAAGCCCTGTAGTTAGATATAAACTGTATTTTTATGTGCTATTTCTATATTTTTGTTCATTCAATGAAATAATGTGATCTTATTTATCTCATCAAAGCTTGATTGGAATTGCATCAGTAAGTCCGATTTATTCTCCGTTATTATCAAGGTTTTACAGAAGTCGATTTCATAGTTTTATTCTTCGTTATTACGAAAAGTTTTACGGGGAATTATTACATAGTCTTGGCTCTTGTTATCACTACGAATTTTAAGGAGGATTATTCCATCTTATTCCTATGAAGCGAGAAAGATCGCTACATTAGTTTATCATAATTGTGCTTCTTATTGAATACCTTCCACAGGGATAGATTGACTTCGAATCTCCGTGAGGATCGTGGAAATCATATAAAAATATAGTTTAGATTGCTACATGTGCGGATTCTAGGGCTTAGAATATCCCTCCATATTGATTTCAACCTCAATCTTAATTAGCTGTTAGTTTTACTTTCCGTATTTCTCTTTACAAAACAATTTCACAAAAATCAATCATCATATTAAACTAAAATATAAAATTAATTAGATTTAATTTTTCTTTAATTAGTTTTCAATTAAGTCTCTATGGGATCGACCCGTATTTGCCACTTCTATCAGATAGACACCGTGTACTTGCGGTATAACAATTTAAATTCACAACAAGTTTTTGGCGCTATTGCTGGGGACTTGAGTTTGAAAATTATTAAAGTTTAGTTTAATTTTTTTTAAAAAAAAACGAATAAAAATTAGAATTTTAGTTATTCTTGTTCGTATTCTATCTCCTTAGTACTTATCCTTTATTGTGTTTTACTTTTCAGGTATCTACACGCTCAAAAGAAAACGTGCATAATCATCGCAAAAGTAAGTACTCAAATCCTTACCCACGCCTCTCCAGTCAGTGGGTTTGATTACTCCTATTGCTTACTCTTACTAATTCAACAACCATAGTAATTTGGGTAATCGGTTAATGTGCAAACTTTCACCGTAGATCGAATCATCGAATTGCATCGCAACTTTGTAAGGTTGTCGCTAGCTCGGCACATACACCTCTTATAGTTGTATGTGTGTCTCAGTCTGAGGTGTACACTCAATCTTGCATCGATAGAAACCATTTGCTAGGGTGTTGCATTGCATAATAGTAGATTCTCTATTTGCATAAGTATTCTGATAAAGTACGTACACTGTTTTCTTTACTAGCGTATCGTTATATTAGTCAAACTACTATTACTGAATTGACACATTAATCTGGACACATAGTCGGCAGTTTGGGCACGTGTAGGAAAAAGATTAGTTAGAGTTGAATATAATAATATCTTAGAAATAGCGGAACGGCCGCAAGCAATCACCTTAGGGGATTATATGTATCCCACTAGGGCTACACAACCTTCTTGCATAACCCTACCCACCACTAATGCAAAATTTGAATTAAAATCTGGCTTAATCCAAATGCTTCTCGTCTTTTGGGGAATGGAGCAGGAAAATCCATATCAATATTTGTGGGAATTTGAGGACATATGCGGAACAATGAAATTCGATAATATGTCTGAAGAAAACCTCAAACTTAGATTATTCCCCTTCTCACTAAAAGAGAAGGCTAAAGCATGGCTTTATGCCTTACAAGCTGAATCCATAACTACTTGGGTAAGCCTACTCGAGCTTTTTTATAGAAAATTCTATTCTAAACAAAAGACGGCCTCGATTCGTCAGGCCTTGAATGTGTTTTACCAACTGGAAGGTGAAGCTCTCTATAAATATATAGAAAGATTTAAGGACCTACTATTGCATTGTCCACACCATGTCTTTGAAAAAATTAGACTAGTCCAAATCTTTTATGAAGGATTGAACTACCCATCTAAGACCATGGTAGAATCATGTTGCAATGGTGAGTTCACCAAAAAGACATCAGATCAAGCCTGGACCTACTTAGAAGAAATTGCCGAGAATACACTACAGTGGGAACCAATCAAAGAAGAAGCTAGGAAATCCCTCCCTACTGCGCAAGGTGGATTCTATAAAGTTGAACCTAAATTAGAAGCAAAAGCTAAACTAGCCACTGTGATGAGACGCTTAGAAGCTCTAGAAATGAATCAAGGAAATAGGACTTCCACTCCAAATACCTTAGAGGCATTAAGCCTTAATCAAACTATGAGTTGCAACAATGAAACTACCTTTTCTATTTGTTCAATTTGTAGTGAGCTTACCCATGCAGATTATCAATGCCCGATGTTAGGGAGACAAGAAAATAATATGGAAAGAATCAATGTTTTGTATCAAAACAATCGTTTTGATAATCAACAAAAGTATAATCCATATTCAAACACTTACAATAAAGGATGGAAGAATCATCCAAATTTCTCATGAACTACGGGTCCATACCAAGGTAGCCCATCTCATCCTGTACCACCTCTAGGATTTCAAAAGCCACCCATACAGAATACCATCCCTAACCCAAATAATCAAAGAATCACTTCTCTAGAGGAAACGGTGTAACTATTAGCCCAGAATACCCTCCAATTCCAACAGAGCACCGCACAAAGCATTAGTGCTAACACACAATCTATTGCGAATCGGTGCATGCGAGTTGGGTCTGGGTCTGAGGTCTAACTTCGCAATAGATTGTGTGTTAGCACTAATGCTTTGTACGGTGCTCTGTTGGAATTGGAGGGTATTCTGGGCTAATAGTTTTACCATTTCCTCTAGAGAAGTCATTCTTTGATTATTTGAGTTAGGGATGGTATTCTGTATGGGTGGCTTTTGAAATCCTAGAGGTGGTACAGGCTGAGGTGGGCTACCTTGGTATGGACCCGTAGTTCATGAGAAATTTGGATGATTCTTCCATCCTTCATTGTAAGTGTTTGAATATAGATTATACTTTTGTTGATTATCAAAACGATTGTTTTGATACAAAACATTGATTCTTTCCATATTATTTTCTTGTCTCCCTAACATCGGGCATCGATAATCTGCATGGGTAGGCTCACTATAAATTGAACAAATAGAAAAGGTAGTTTCATTGTTGCAACTCATAATTTGATTAAGGCTTAATGCCTCTAAGGTATTTGGAGTGGAAGTTCTATTTCCTTGATTTATTTCTAGGGCTTCTAAGCGTCTCATCACAGTGGCTAGTTTAGCTTCTGCTTCTAATTTAGGTTCAACTTTATAGAATCCACCTTGTGCAGTAGGGAGGGATTTTCTAGATTCTTCTTTGATTGGTTCCCACTGTAGTGTATTCTCGGCAATTTCTTCTAAGTAGGTCCAGGCTTGATCTGCTGTCTTTTTGGTGAACTCACCATTGCAACATGATTCTACCATGGTCTTAAATGGGTAGTTCAATCCTTCATAAAGGATTTGGACTAGTCTAAATTTTTCAAAGACATGGTGTGGACAATGCAATAGTAGGTCCTTAAATCTTTCTATGTATTTATAGAGAGCTTTACCTTCCAGTTGGTGAAACACATTCAAGGCCTGACGAATCGAGGCCGTCTTTTGTTTAGAATAGAATTTTCTATAAAAAAGCTCGAGTAGGCTTACCCAAGTAGTTATGGATCCAGCTTGTAAGGCATAAAGTCATGCTTTAGCCTTCTCTTTTAGTGAGAAGGGGAATAACCTAAGTTTGGAGTTTTCTTCGGACATATTATCGAATTTCATTGATCCGCATATGTCCTCAAATTCCCTCAAATATTGATATGGATTTTCCTGCTCCATTCCCCAAAAGATGGGAAGCATTTGGATTAAGCCAGATTTCAATTCAAATTTTGCATTAGTGGTGGGTAGGGTTATGCAAGAAGGTTGTGTAGCCCTAGTGGGATACATATAATCCCCTAAGGTGATTGCTTGCGGCTGTTCCGCCATTTCTAAGATATTATTATATTCAACTCTAACTAATCTTTTTCCTACACGTGCCCAAACTGCGAATTGTGTGTCCAGATTAATGTGTCAATTAAGTAATAGTAGTTTGACTAATATAACGATACGCTAGTAACGAAAACAGTGTACGTACTTTATCAGAATACTTATGCAAATAGAGAATCTACTATTATGCAATTCAACACCCTAGCAAATGGTTTCTATCAATGCAAGATTGAGTGTACACCTCAGACCGAGACACACATACAACTATAAGAGGTGTATGTGCCGAGCTGGCGACAACCTTACAAAATTGCGATGCAATTCGATTATTCGATCTACGGTGAAATTTTGCACATTAGCCGATTACCCTAATTACTACAGTTGTTGAATTAGCAAGAGTAAGCAATAGGAGTAATCAAACCTACTAACTGGAGAGGCGTGGCTAAGGATTTGAGTACTTACCTTTACGATGATTATGCACGTTTTTCTTTGAGCGTGTAGATACCTGAAAAGTAAAACACAATAAAGGATAAGTACTAAGGAGATAAAATACGAACAAGAATACTAAAATTTTAATTTTTATTGGCTTTTTTTTTTTAGAAAATTAAACTAAACTTTAATAGTTTTAAAACTCAAGTCCCCGGCAATAGCGCCAAAAACTTGTTGTGAATTTAAATTGTTATACCGCAAGTGCACGGTGTCTATCTGATAGACAGTGGCAAATACGGGTCGATCCCACAAAGACTTGATTGAAACCTAATTAAAAAAAAATTAAATCTAATTAATTTTATATTTTAGTTTAATATGATGATTGATTTTTGTGAAATTATTTTGTAAAGAGAAATACGGAAAGTAAAACTAATAGCTAATTAAGATTGAGGTTGAAATCAATATGGAGGGATATTCTAAGCCCTAGAATCCGCACATGTAGCAATCTAAACTATATTTTTATATGATTTCCACGATCCTCACGGAGATTCGAAGTCAATCTATCCCTGTGGAAGGTATTCAATAAGAAGCACAATTATGATAAACTAATGTAGCGATCTTTCTCGCTTCATAGGAATAAGATGAAATAATCATCCTTAAAATTCGTAGTGATAACAAGAGCCAAGACTATATAATAATTCCCCGTAAAACTTTTCATAATAAATAAGAATAAAACTATGAAATCGACTTCTGTAAAACCCTGATAATAACGGAGAATAAATCGGACTTACTGCATGCAATTCCAATCAAGCTTTAATGAGATAAATACGATCATATTATTTCATTGAACGAACAAAAATATAGAAATAGCACATAAAAATAGAGTTTAGATCTGACTGCAGGGCTTTATCTAGGTCTTAGAATAGGGTGTTTAGCTTCGCATGGTCATGCAAGCGATGCTTCTTTCTTGAAGGATGACGAGTCTGGCGATGATGTCGGTGTACGGCTTCGTGGATGACGTCGTGGCTTCTTTGATGGAGCTCGGCTTGGAGATGATTGCGTGACCCACGAAGATGGTATAAGGTTCAATGGTGATTGTGGGTGCAAAATCTGGCTAACGCCCAATGATGGGACCCACAGCCCTGCCTGGGGCCCACGAGTCCAATGGTGGGACCCGCAGCCCTGCCTAGGGCCCATAAGTAAGACGGTGGGACCCGCAGCCCTGCCTAGGGTCCACTTGCACTATCTGGGGTCTGGTAAATCCCCCCGGTATTTACCAAACCCCGGATATTCTAGGAATATTCCTGGAATATTCTCCAGATAAACTAAGCCCTTATAAATAGCAAACCCTGTAAATAATTCCAGATGGAAAAATCCAGACCATAATCCCACTTTCTGTTTTCCAGAGCTCCCCGGGCTTTCTGGTTTTCAGATCCCCTCTCCACCCTCTGATTACTTGTAAGAAGCACTCATCGGCCTGTCGAGAGTAGCTCTACTGTTTACTCAGAGATAGTGGATTCCAAGGTTGCGTCTTACCGCACGGAGACGTAGGCTCCGGCCGAACATCGTCACCACATCCTGTGTCATCTCTTCCTCTACCTTTCTGCTCTAGAGTGCTTTTGTGACAGCCCAGCAAGTCACCACTGAGCGCTTCGAAGCGCGCCACATCCCGAAGGGTAAAACCTTCAATCGAATATTGGAGGAGGGTCACGTACGACGGCCGAAATCCTCCCCCACATTTTGCAAATCGCCGGGTAGCTCGGCATATGAGCGTGTATCTTGAACAGTCGTGCCATCTTCACAGACTCCTTACGTCGCGTTTCTATCGGGTGGAGGCCTTTGTCGTGGATGAAGAGGGGTTCCTTATCAATCGGTACCAGGCGCCCCAACTCGAACGGTGTAATATCCGGTACGTTTAATTTCAGGGCAGCCCAGTTATATATATATTTTTTTATATGTTGCTAATTTGATTGATTTGCTTTCGTATTTATGATCGTCGATGGTGTGTGTTTGAACCTGAGTTGGACCGGGCAGTGGGCCCCGGGTCCGGGTCGCTAGGCGACACTGGAGGCATGGTATGAATGTTTTGGTAATAATATAAATTAATTAATATATCAAGTTTTTAGACGAGTCTGTCGGACTCGTGAGGTTTGCGCATTGGCCCGTCTCGATGCGATGCAAGCTCGAGTGCGAGCCATGCTCAACTGCGAACTATGCTTAATTTCAAAAAAAAGAAAGAAAAGAGAATTAAATTAAAACCTAAATCTAAACCCATCACCCACTACCCATTCAACCAACCCCCCTTTCAACTATTCAGCCAACCTATCCCTAACCCAATTCAACCAACCCCATCTCAACCCAACCCAACCAAACCGAAACCCACCAAGATCCCATCCCTCTCCCTCTCAAAACCGTTCTCTCTCCCTCTCTATCTCTCTCTCCTCAAATCCCACTCTCCATCCCCAACCGATCTTTCTCTTCCCTCTATCTTCCAATCCCGATCCTCTCCCTCTCAATCCCTGATCCCCTCCCGATCCTATCTCTCAGCCGAACCCCCTCAACCCGATCCGATCCCCCTACGCGACTCCCTCTCAATCGCGACTTTCTCTCAACCCCGATCCCCCCCTGAGATTCCGATTCCCCCTCTCATCTCTATCTCGCAGCCCCCTTCCCTATTTAACGAATCCTAGACCCAGCCCGATCCGATCCCCCTCTGATCTCTCCCTCCGATTGCCCCGAACTCTCTCTTTACTCTCTCTTGCGGTGGGGCTCTGCTCGCGCGGCGCCGGAGAGTGACCGGCCGGAGGAGCTGCTACCGGAGTCAACAACTCCCCATCGATTCAGGTCAGCCACCTTCCCTGATTCCCCTGTTTTTCTTTTTTTTTTCTCTTTTGTACTGTTGAGTCTGTCGACCCGCCGAGATCCCTACCCATGGTTTTCCTCTTCTCCTGCTGCAACCATGGCCGCCATACAATGTGGCCGGTAATTAGGCGATGGCATTCGACCATCCTGAGTGGCCATCGACCCGACCAACAGTCACCGACACCGTCCCTTCCTTTGCTATGGCAATTGAATGCCTTGTGCCCGATAGCCGAATAAACCCAGTCGACCTTTGGCCTTGCATGACCCTTGACCTGTCGGTTTTGGCCGAGCACCCGACGCCGAAAACCTAGGGTAGAATTGTTAATTTCTTTTGGTGGTATTGTTGTTGGCAGTCGGCCCAATGGCAGATTCGCCAAGCCAAACCAGGTCACACCCGAACAACCCTCGTACCCATCCGGTCGTTCCCAGCTTCGACCCAGCGAGACTAGTTAATTACACCCGATCCGAATTTAGACCCTGTA
Organism: Chamaelirium japonicum; assembly: GCA_947650365.1. NCBI lineage: Eukaryota > Viridiplantae > Streptophyta > Magnoliopsida > Liliales > Melanthiaceae > Chamaelirium > Chamaelirium japonicum. Next base: position 83,425,522 of record OX393554.1, read on the forward strand.
AGGTCCTTAAGTCCGTCTGTTAATTATTTTTCTGAACCCAAAACCCTAGCCCGAGGATGTCTCGGGCGAAAGACGAACCGAGCCCCGACTTGGCTTTCTCACCCTTGTAGGGACCCACCGATTTAGATTTTAATATATGCTCGTGTGTTTGAATTACTAGTTTGTACCAGAACGATCCAGCCGTGGACGGAGCAGAGGCCTGCGCGTCGACCAGGTGACACAGCACGCTTTCTTTAATAATTAATAATGTCGATATAAAAATTAAGGGTAGGTGCCCATAACGCTGTGTGCGGGTCCCGCCGGACGTCGTCGCATGTGGTCGAGTGGACCTTGCCTTGCATGTGGAGTCGCGAGTCCGGCGACGCATGCATAAAATGTTAATAATTTAATAATAAATATTCTATTGTTTGCATGGACACCATAGATAGGTATTTCCCTTAATTTGAATAAATAAATAATTAAAGAATTATCGGGACCCACCCCCCTGAGCGGAGCGTGGTAACCCTAGTAAAGGGATTTTGGGCGAGAGTGCTTTATGATATTTAATTTTGATGCTGGGTTGTGAGTGGGTGCGAATCCTGGTGTAATCCAACAAAAATGATTAAACACTGTTTAGTTCATTCAATGCCATGTGTTATGTTAATCTACCTGGTTAGAGGGTAGGGACCCCGTGCGTGCAAGGGTCGTGAACCACCTTGCGCGTACAGCCGAAGTTAAGTAGGTTAGGGGTCACGGGCAAGGGTTGTGGTAAAGTCAATAGGAGGTGCCCTCGAGTAGGGATTGGCCTAGCAACCCTGTCCCGGGGAGTTGAAGTCCCCATAGTAAAGCAAGTTGGGCGGTAGAGCTCCACCGTGAAAGACGGGAAACCCCTTATGATCATCTGGGTGAATTGTGCATAGAGTTGGTGGATGCACGGCGAGAGAGTTGGCCCTTCACATCGAAATAAAAGGCCCGATAGTAATGACCGACCGGGGGCAGGTTGAACAAAATATCCGGGGTTCATGTTTGAATGTATAATTGTTTGATTATTAAATTTCGAATTGTATGACTGTATACACGATGACCTAGTGACAGTAGGATTTGCATGTGAATATAGAAATTGCATGGACACATAGGACGTGATTGAGAACATAGCTTGACAATTAGGTTAATCAATAATTTGTCTTAAAATTTTGAGCATTGTTAGTTATTAAAATTGTTAGCTTGTCACTAGCCATTTATTTGGCTAATCTCCCAAATGTATTTTTGGGGGCTACTCATTCCCACGAGTAGACTCTTCTGCAGGAGCTAAGGCATCAGAGCAGCAGTAGGAGTCCATGAACGAGTTTAGAGTTGCAGCATTTTCCTTTTAATTCTAGTATGTCGTTTTTAATAGTAGTCTCTTTCTTGCGATGTAATCTAGTGGATTGGAATAAGACTTCTATTATTAGGTACCTAGTGTGATAAGTGGTAATGTGCCAGCTGAATTCTTTGGGTAGGCCTCTCCTCAAGGCCCCAAACCTAGTTTAGATCACTACAAAAATATAACAAGAAGAATTGACCTAATTTTACAAGCCCAGTAGATAGGACCTCCAGGCAGATGCACCGAGTGCTAGGGAGCGGGTGAGATACTTGCCTCGCCGTCGGAGGCTTGAGCCTCGTGCTCCTTTAGAGGATATTCTGTCAGTATGTTGTGACACCGTTGGGTCGCATGTACTGAAAGGATATCCCTTTTGCAAGTCGAGTCTGGCCTAATGTTCTCTCGGTTGATAAATTTTAGCTCTAAAAGAAATACAAATATTTTCAAGTTTCAAACCATCCTTTTTCGTTTCTTCCCCTTCTTTATTTTGCTTGTGTGTGAGCGTAGCAGAAGCCCAGTGAGAATCCTAAATTGGCATAGTTAAGTAACCATACCCAGAACCCTCTTCCTTTCTCACCTCACACCCCAGGAATCGGTCTTCAGATTTCTGGGGCGTGACAGCTGGTATCAGAGCCTAGGGATATGTTCCTAGGGGTTAGTTTATAGGATTATGAGTCAGTTTAGAGTCTAAATAGTTGGTTAGTAGATGGTTGACGTTAGGACTATCTTTTCAATTTCAGATGGCAGGTACTAGGAGTGGAAATGGTGCGAGCAACGGAGCAGGATCGTCCTCTGCGTCTGATAGCACGGCGAGGATGATGGAAATGCTCCAGGGGATGGCCACCATGGTTCAACAGCAGCAGGCTGCTGTTGCGCAGCAGTAGATGGCTGCTCAGCAGCAGGTCGAGCTAGCACAGGCTGCACTTGCCCAGGCCCAGGCTCGTCAGCAGGCTGAGGGCGAGCGGCAAGGGAAATTGCTGAAAGACTTCAAGGCGATGGGACCACCGAGCTTTAAGGGCAAGACAGACCCCATAGAGGCCGATCGATGGTTCCAACAGACTGAGAAGATACTGAACACATTGGGCATCACCGACGATAGGAGAGTGACCTTCGCCTCGTACCAGTTTAAGGCTGAGGCAGACTTCTGGTGGCAGACAATCCAGCGCACCAGAGCAGTAGATCGAGGAGCGATTACGTGGCAGGAGTTCGAGGAACTCTTTCGGAAGAAGTTCTTTTCGGTTACCGTGCAGAACCGGATGGAGATGGAGTTTCTGGCGCTCTATCAAGGATCTCGTACTGTGACACAGTATGAGGCCAAGTTCTCGGAGCTTGCGAGGTATGCTCCACACCAGGTGGCGACCGACGGTAGGAGAGCCTTGCGCTTTGAGCATGGCTTGAATCCAGCGATCAGAGGTAGGGTTACCCCTTTCTTGGGGCAATCATATGAGGAGTTGGTCAACCGGTCCCTGGCAGTGGAACAGGAGTTGAAGGAGTCCAGCGCTATCATGGAGAAGCGGAGTGGCAGCAGTCGCAATGGTCCACCGACTCAGAAGAGGTTTAGGCCTATGGAGACTCGACCCCCGCCGCGCCAGCCTTAGAACTTTCATGGTCTTCCAGCTCTTGGACCGCCGCGGCGTGGATGTTTTCAGTGCGGTTCGTTTGAGCATCTGAAGTGGAACTGCCCACAGCTTCGTCGGCAGCCACTCCTACCAGCTCCACCCCAGAGGCCTGCTCTGCCGCCACCACCTGTGCAGCAGCAGAGGCCTCCACAGAGAGCTCAGCAGCAGCAGCGTCCTCCCCAGGCACAGTAGTAGAGGTCTTTCCCCCGTCAGGGCGGAGGAGGCAGCTAGGCTCAAGGAAGGACGTACATGCTAGTTGGTCAAGACCCAGAGGCTTCTGGGGGAGCGATCAAAGGTAACCCTGAACTTAGAATTTCAATTCGTAGATGTAATGGTGTAGTTGTCTTTGCTATTAGATTTGATTCGTTAGACCTTGTAGCAACCGGTAGCTAGATTAGTTTCTTACATGTTTCTGATAATGCTAGGTACCCTTCCTGTCTTTTCGACCCTTGCTTTCGTTCATTTCGATAGCGGGTCTACTCACTCCTATATCGTCCCTAGTTTTGTCAAGACTTTGGGACTGGAGTCGGTTCCATTGGGTCATACTCTGTCGGTGTTTTCACACTCGGGGTAAGTACCGATGTGGATCGGATCTGCCGGGACTGCATCATTCATATAGGAGACAGAGAGCTCTCGACAGACCTCATTGTCCTGAACTTAGGAGGAGTGGACGTATTGCTTGGGATGGATTGGATGTCAGTCTATCACGTTACCCTCGATTGCTTTACTAAGAAGGTCACATTCTCACCTCCGGGGAGCGAGGCGTTCTACTTCTTAGGAGACAAGCAAAAGATCTTGTGCCCGGTACCGCTGCAACAGATAACCCTCAGCTTACTAGCGCAGCTACCGAGTAGAGATAAAGATGGGAATCCAGTAGTGCTACCACCAATGGTTCGTGAGTTTCCGGATGTCTTCCCAGATGAGCTTCCAGGCTTGCCTCCACCTCGAGAGGTTGAGTTTGCTATAGATCTGGCACCGGGAGCAGCATCGATCTCGGTTGCTCCATATAGGATGGCTCCCACGGAGCTAAAGGAGCTGAAGACCCGGTTGGAGGAGTTACTCGATAGAGGCTTCATTCGTCCCAGTACATCTCCTTGGGGAGCCCCAGTTCTTTTTGCTCAGAAGAAGGATGGGACGAAGAGGCTTTGTATCGACTATCGTAAGCTGAATAGCATAACGATCAAGAACAAGTACCCTTTACCGCGAATTGAGGACCTATTTGATCAGCTGAAAGGGGCTTGCTATTTCTCGAAGATTGACTTGAGGACCGGATATCACCAGTTGGCTATGAGAGCAGAGGATATTCCGAAGACAGCGTTCCGGACGCGATATGGGCACTATGAGTTCTTGGTCATGCCCTTCGGTCTAACGAACGCCCCTGCAGTATTTATGGATCTGATGAACCGAGTCTTCAGCATGTTCCTGGACAGATTCGTTGTGGTATTTGTGGACGATGTTCTTATTTACTCCAAGACGGAGGGAGATCATCGAGAGCACCTGAGTGCTGTGTTGTAGACCCTCAGAGACCACCAACTGTATGCCAAGCTCAGTAAGTGTGAGTTTTGGATGCAGGAGGTGAAATTTCTCGGATACGTTGTCTCGCAGGAAGGCATCTCCATGGATCCATCGAAGATAGAGGCCGTGATGGACTGGGAGCAGCCGAAGAATGTATTTGAGATCAGGAGTTTCTTGGGGCTAGCAGGCTATTATAGACGTTTTGTGAAGGGATTTTCTCGTCTAGCAGCACCTCTCACCCGTCTGACAAAGAAGGGTGTCAGGTTTGAGTGGTCGGAAGATTGTGAGAAGTCCTTCCGGGAGTTGAAGAGGTGTCTTACTTCGGCCCCAGTGCTTACGATTCCGGCCAGTGGCGAAGGTTATGTTGTCTTCATCGATGCCTCACTGATGGGGCTTGGAGCCGTACTGATGCAGGATGGTAGGGTGGTAGCCTATGCCTCTAGGCAATTGAAGACTCACGAGAGGAACTATCTCACCCATGACTTGGAGTTGGCTGCAGTGGTTTTCGCCCTGAAGATATGGAGGCACTACTTGTACGGTGAGGAGTTCGACATGTATTGCGACCATAAGAGTCTGCGATACATTGGGAGTCAAAAGGATCTGAATATGCGTCAGAGGAGATGGATCGAGGTCCTGAAGGATTTCAATTATTCGTTCTTTTACCATCCTGGTAAGGCGAATGTTGTTGCAGATGCCTTGAGCCGAAAGTCCCGTAACCAGCTTGTTAGATTGGCGACTGATCGACAGGACTTTCTGGCCACGATAGAAGGCTTTGATATATGGGTTCAGTGGGAGTCCTCTCATACCGTGTTGTGCACCATGCGAGTACAGCCTAGCCTACTTCAGAAGGTGATTGCAGTACAGAGGCTGGATTCTGAGTTGGAGGAGATTAGAGTGCGGTGCGACAGTGGGGAGTCTGTCCTTGATTGGTCGATCGATGCTGATGGAGGTCTGAGGTTTCGGAGGAGGTTGTGCCTCCCTGCTGATGAGGAGGTTCGAGAGGAGGTGTTGTCAGAGGCACATCGATCCAGATTCTCGGTGCACCCTGACGGCACCAAGATGTATCATGATTTGAGAAGACAATTCTGGTGGAAGGGCATGAAGCGTGACGTGGCCGCCTTTGTGTCTAGATGTTTGACTTGTCAGCAAGTCAAGGCTGAGCACCAGAGACCGGCTGGATTGCTACAGCCGCTTCCAATAGCTGAGTGGAAATGGGAGCACATCACGATGGATTTTGTTTTGGGATTGCCTCTGACCCGAAACAAACATGACTCAGTTTGGGTGATCGTGGACCGACTGACGAAGTCGGCGCACTTTCTTCCGATGCGGACGACGATGACATCCATCGACCGAGCAAAGCTTTATGTGAGGGAAATTGTCAAGCTGCACGGAGTTCCAGTTTTCATTGTATCGGATCGAGATTCTCGGTTCGTTTCTCGATTTTGGGAGAGCCTGCAGACAGCTTTGGGGACGGAGCTCAGTTTTAGCACTGTGTTTCACCCGCAGACGGATGGCCAGTCAGAGAGGACGATTCAGATTTTGGAGGATATGTTGCGGGCTTGCACAGTAGATTTTGGAGGCAGTTGGGAGGAGCACCTACCTCTTGTAGAGTTCGCCTACAACAATAGTCACCAAGCTAGCATCGGCATGGCCCCCTATGAGGCTTTGTACAGGAGACCATGTCGGTCACCCCTTTGTTGGGCGGAGGTAGGAGAGCGGAGTCTCTTGGGGCCAGAGCTTGTTTAGGAGATGACTAAGAAGATCCAGCTGATTAGATAGCGACTTAGAGCTACGCATATGTGCGTCGACGCCAGCTCGAGTTTACTGTCGGAGACCATGTCTTCCTGAAGGTTTCCCCTCGGCGAGGCATCACCAGATTTGGGAAGAAAGGAAAGTTGGCTCCGAGGTTCATAGGTCCTTTCGAGATCTTGGAGAGAGTTGGCGAGGTGGCATATCGTCTGGCAATGCCCCCGCAGCTCTCTAGCGTCCACGGTGTCTTTCACGTGTCAATGCTTCGGAGGTATGAGCCAGACCCATCGCACGTGTTAGATTGGCAGGACCTGACCCTCAGTTCAGACGCGTTCTATGAGGAGCGACCGATTAGGATCTTGGCTAGAGAAGATCGAGTGCTTCGTACAAAGTCCATCCCCATGGTGAAGGTGCAGTGGTAGCACTGTAGTGAGGAGGAGGCTACGTGGGAGCTCGAGTCAGCGATGCGGTCCCATTACTCTTCTTTGTTTGATGATTAGTATTAGTTAATTTTCGGGACGAAAATTTTAATAAGGTGGGTAGGATGTAATATCCGGTACGTTTAATTTCAGGGCAGCCCAGTTATATTATTTTTTTTATATGTTGCTAAATTGATTGATTTGCTTTCGTATTTATGATCGTCGATGGTGTGTGTTTGAACTTGAGTTGGACCGGGCAGTGGGCCCCGGGTCCGGGTCGCTAGGCGACACTGGAGGCATGGTATGAATGTTTTGGTAATAATATAAATTAATTAATATATCAAGTTTTTAGACGAGTCTGTCGGACTCGTGAGGTTTGTGCATTGGCCCGTCTCGATGCGATGCAAGCTCGAGTGCGAGCCATGCTCAACTGCGAACTATGCTTAATTTCAAAAAAAAAAAAAAAGAAGAGAGAATTAAATTAAAACCTAAATCTAAACCCATCACCCACTACCCATTCAACCAACCCCCCTTTCAACTATTCAGCCAACCTATCCCTAACCCAATTCAACCAACCCCATCTCAACCCAACCCAACCAAACCGAAACCCACCCAGATCCCATCCCTCTCCCTCTCAAAACCGTTCTCTCTCCCTCTCTATCTCTCTCTTCTCAAATCCCACTCTCCATCCCCAACCGATCTCTCTCTTCCCTCTATCTCCCAATCCCGATCCTCTCCTCTCAATCCCTGATCCCCTCCCGATCCTATCTCTCAGCCGAACCCCCTCAACCCGATCCAATCCCCCTGCGCGACTCCCTCTCAATCGCGACTTTCTCTCAACCCCGATCCCCCCCTGAGATTCCGATTCCCCCTCAAATCTCTATCCCGCAGCCCCCTTCCCTATTTAACAAACCCTAGACCCAGCCCGATCCGATCCCCCTCTAATCTCTCCCTTCGATCGCCCCGAACTCTCTCTTTACTCTCTCTTGCGGTGGGGCTCTGCTCGCGCGGCGCCGGAGAGTGACCGGCCGGAGGAGCTGCTGCCGGAGTCAACAACTCCCCATCGATTCAGGTCAGCCGCCTTCCCTGATTCCCCTGTTTTTCTTTTTTTTTTCTCTTTTGTACTATTGAGTCTGCCGACCCGTCGAGATCCCTACCCATGGTTTTCCTCTTCTCCTGCTGCAGCCATGGCCGCCATACATGTGGCCGGCAATTGGGCGATGGCATTCGACCATCCTGAGTGGCCATCGATCCGACTAACAGTCACCGACACCATCCCTTCCTTTGCTATGGCAATTGAATGCCTTGTGCCCGATAGCCGAACGAACCCAGTCGACCTTTGGCCTTGCATGACCCTTGACCTTTCGGTTTTGGCCGAGCACCCGACGCCGAAAACCTAGGGTAGAATTGTTAATTTCTTTTGGTGGTATTGTTGTTGGCAGTCGGCCCGATGGCAGATTCGCCAAGCCAAACCAGGTCACACCCGAACAACCCTCGTACCCATCCGGTCGTTCCCAGCTTCGACCCAGCGAGACTAGTTAATTACACCCGATCCGAATTTAGACCCTGTAAGGTCCTTAAGTCCGTCTGTTAATTATTTTTCTGAACCCAAAACCCTAGCCCGAGGACGTCTCGGGCGAAAGACGAACCGAGCCCCGATTTAGCTTTCTCACCCTTGTAGGGACCCACCGATTTAGATTTTAATATATGCTCGTGTGTTTGAATTACTAGTTTGTACCGGAACGATCCAGCCGTGGACGGAGCAGAGGCCAGAGACAGGTGTCCGTGCGCGTCGACCAGGTGACACAGCACGCTTTCTTTAATAATTAATAATGTCGATATAGAAATTAAGGGTAGGTGCCCATAACGCTGCATACGGGTCCCGCCGGACGTCTTCGCATGTGGTCGAGTGGACCCCGCCTTGCATGCGGAGTCGCGAGTCCGGCGACGCATGCATAAAAAGTTAATAATTTAATAATAAATATTATATTGTTTGTATAGACACCATAGATAGGTATTTCCCTTAATTTGAATAAATAAATAATTAAAGAATTATCGGGACCCACCCCCCTGAGCGGAGCGTGGTAACCCTAGTAAAGGGATTTTGGGCGAGAGTGCTTTATGATATTTATTTTTGATGCTGGGTTGTGAGTGGGTGCGAATCCTGGTGTAATCCATCGAAAATGATTAAACACTGTTTAGTTCATTCAATGTCATGTGGTATGTTAATCTACCTGGTTAGAGGGTAGGGACCCCGTGCGCGCAAGGGTCGTGAACCACCTTGCGCGTACAACCGAAGTTAAGTAGGTTAGGGGTCACGGGCAAGGGTTGTGGTAAAGCCAATAGGAGGTGCCCTCGAGTAGGGATTGGCCTAGCAACCCTGTCCCGGAGAGTTGAAGTCCCCATAGTAAAGCAAGTTGGGCGGTAGAGCTCCACCGTGAAAGACAGGAAACCCCTTATGATCATCTGGGTGAATTGTGCATGGAGTTGGTGGATGCACGGCGAGAGAGTTGGCCCTCTACATCGAAATAAAATGCCCGATTGTAATGCCCGACCGGGGGCAGGTTGAACAAAATATCCGGGGTTCATGTTTGAATGTATAATTGTTTGATTATTAAATTTCGAATTGTATGACTGTATACATGATGACCTAGTGACAGTAGGATTTGCATGTGAATGTAGAAATTGCATGGACACATAGGACGTGATTGAGAACATAGCTTGACAATTAGGTTAATCAATAATTTGTCTTAAAATTTTGAGCGTTGTTAGTTATTAAAATTGTTAGCTTGTCACTAGCCATTTATTTGGCTAATCTTCCAAATATATTTTTGGAGGCTACTCATTCCCACGAGTAGACTCTTCTGCAGGAGCTGAGGCATCGGAGCAGCAGTAGGAGTCCAGGAACGAGTTTAGAGTTGCAGCATTTTTCTTTTAATTCTAGTATGTCGTTTTTAACAGTAGTCTCTTTCTTGCGATGTAATCTAGTGGATTGGAATAAGACTTCTATTATTAGGTACCTAGTGTGTTAAGTGGTAATGTGCCAGCTGAATTCTTTGGGTAGGCCTCTCCTCAAGGCCCCAAGCCTAGTTTAGATCACTACAAAAATATAACAAGAAGAATTGACCTAATTTTACAAGCCCAGTAGATAGGACCTCCAAGCAGATGCACCGAGTGCTAGGGAGCGGGTGAGATACTTGGCTCGTCATCGGAGGCTTGAGCCTCGTGCTCCTTTAGAGGATATTCTGTCAGTATGTTGTGACACCGTTGGGTCGCATGTACTGAAAGGATATCCCTTTTGCAAGTCGAGTCTGGCCTAATGTTCTCTCGGTTGATAAATTTTAGCTCTAAAAGAAATACAAATATTTTCAAGTTTCAAACCATCCTTTTTCGTTTCTTCCCCTTCTTTCTTTTGCTTGTGTGTGAGCGTAACAGAAGCCCAGTGAGAATCCTAAATTGGCATAGTTAAGTAACCATACCCAGAACCCTCTTCCTTTCTCACCTCACACCCCAGGAATCGGTCTTCAGATTTCTGGGGCGTGACAAACGGCATGCGAGGAACTTGCGTAGGCTTGCAAGGAGCAGTTCCCCCCCCAGTAGGACACCTCTTCATTGTCTTCTTCGTCTCCTTAGCAGCCGGATCCGGCTTAGAAGTCTTTCCCTTTGAAGCCTTCAGCTTAGGACGAGAAGATCGGCCCTCCTCCTAAGGCCTTCCCTCTGGATGAGGAACCAAGCCCTCAGCCTCCAACGAACCCGTCAGAAAGCTTTTGAAGCCCTTCTTTAGACGAGGAATAACACCCTTCTTCTCCATCGACCCAGAAGCACCCTCGCCTGACATCCAACGTAGAAAACAAGCAGAAACACAGAATCTGAGAGCTCAGAGATTTTAGAGACTTCAGACAGATTTCTCAGGAAACGCATTTGAGAGCTCCTTGAGTCCTATTTACAACCTCGATGACATCACCCGACACGATCTTCGAGAAAAACTGGGAAATTTTTATAAAACAGGGGAATTTTCTCCAGTGCTCACGCAAATCGAGAGAGTTGCCCAGCCGGTAGAAAATTCTTAGGTTTTGTTTTAGGATTAGAGGGAAGGGTTTAGGGTTTCTTAGGTTTAGTCTTTGGTTTTAGTTAGAGAGAGTGAGTGAGAGAATGAGAGAACTCCAGCACTATAGCACCGGATCCCATCAACTGGTGCAATCATACCAGCACTATAGCATCGGATCCCATCAGAACTCCAGGACCAAAGCTCCCACCACTCCACCCGACCAGCCCCCACCCCATCTCACATTCTCTCCACCTCAAACCCGACCACCCTCCCCTCAAACCCGACCAGCTCCCACCGCTCCACCCGACCAGCTCATGAGAGAGGATGAGCGAGCATGAGAGAGGGTGAGTGAGAGGGTGAGCATGAGAGAGGTTTAGAGTGAGAGACTGAGAGATAGAGAGGATGAGAGAAACCATCCCCAACACTCCACCCGACCAGCCCACCCGACCAACTCACCCAACCAAACACCTACATCTTACCCGACCAGCCAAACCCCCACCTCCTTTGCCCCTTTGCCCCTAAAACCGAGGCCAAACCCCTACCAGCTCATGAGAGAGGATGAGTGAGCATGAGAGAGGACGAGTGAGAGGGTGAGTGAGAGGGTGAGCATGAGAGAGAGGTTTAGAGTGAGAGACTGAGTGAGAGGATGAGAGAGAGAGCATGAGAGAAACCATCCCCAACACTCCACCAACAGCCCACCCGACCAACTCACCCGACCAAACATCTACATCTTACCCGACCAGCCAAACCCCCACCTCCTTTGCCCCTTTGCCCCTAAAACCGAGGCCAAACCCCTACCTCCTTGGGGGGTGCGCCACATGCCCAATCTCCCCACTCCGAGGGAAACATGCACCCATACGGGACCCCCCTCTCCTTCACCACTACGGCTAACCGAGCGAAGGGTGCCCCGGACTGAATTAATTATCAAGTTTTAACTTGTGATTTATCATGTTTTCACATCACGAAATGATGGGCTCATTGGCTTCATTCTCACCTGAACTCTAGATGCCCCTGTAGACGGCCATGTGAGGATCGCCCGGCCTCTGACATCAACAAATTCCGGGTTCGGATACGCACGATAGCTCTCGTCATACATGGCTCCGGGTCGCGATTTCAAGCTTTTTTTTCTCCGCCTTTCGAGTTTTTAACTCGTGTTTTATCCTGTTTTCCCATCGCGCAATGATGGGCTCATCGGCTTCATTCTCCCCTCAGCTCTAGATGCCCTTGTAGAGGGTCATACGAGGATCGTACTGACTCTGAATTCGACGGATTCCGATCCCGGATGCAACCACTAGGTCTCGTCGTACATAGCTCCGGCTCGTATTTTCAACCCTTTTTTTTCCTATATTTGCACTCACCCCCCCAACCTTTTTCATTTTGCTACCGACCCCTCATCCCCCTTTGTTTGCATCTAACCCCCCTTGGGCCGTTTTCGCCTACCCCGGCCCCATGGGGTCCCCTCAGCATAACTCCGCCCCTCTGCCGGCATCGAACCCTCGATCCCAGTCGGCTAGGTGCCGACCCGTTCGCACCACGGCGTCCCAACCAACTAGGTTACCACCTAGCTGGTTGGGCGGGGGTATACATACAGTCGGCATACGCACACCCGACCGGCCCCTGGCAGGGGGTCGATGGGCGTGACGGTTAGCCCCGCACAACGGGTCGGCAGACAGATGACGATCGGCCCCGCGCAGGGGGTCGGCTGGCAGACGACGGTCGGCCCCGCACAACGGGTCGGCAGACAAACTATGGTCGGCCCCACGCAACGGGTCGGCAGACGCACAGTGGTCGGCCCCGCGCAACGGGTCGGCAGACAGACGACGGTCGGCCCCGCGCAGGGGGTCGGCTGGCAGATGATGGTCGGCCCCGCACAACGGGTCGGCAGACAGACTATGGTCGGCCCCACGCAACGGGTCGGCAGACGCACAACAGTCGGCCCCGCGCAAAGGGTCGGCAGACAAACTATGGTCGGCCCCACGCAACGGGTCAGCAGACGCACAACAGTCAGCCCCGCGCAAGGGGTCGACAGACAGACGACGGTCGGCCCCGCGCAACGGGTCGGCAGACAGATAACGATCGACGCCGCGCAGGGGGTCGACTGGTAGACGACGGTAGGCCCCGCGTAACGGGTCGGCAGACAGACTATGGTCGACCCCGCGCAATGGGTCGGTAGACGCACAGCAGTAAGCCCAGCGCAATAGGTCGGCAGACAGACTATGGTCGGCCCCACGCAACGGGTCGGCAGACGCACAGTAGTAAGCCCCGCGCAACGGGTCGGCATACAGAATATAGTCGGCCCCACGCAACGGGTCGGCAGACGCACAGCAGTAAGCCCCACGCAACGGGTCGGCAGACGCACAGCAGTAAGCCCCGCGCAACGGGTCGAAAGATAGACGATGATCGACCCCATACAACGGGTCGGCAGACGTACACCCGACCAACTCCTGGCAGGGGGTCGGCATGCCCAATGGTCGGCCTCACGTAGCTGGTCGGCAGACAAACGATGACCAACTCCGGACAGAGGGTTGTCAGACGAGCGACCAGCTTTGCACTAGAAAATCCCAACCAGCTAGGTTAACACCTATCTAGCTGAGAGGGGGTAACTGTGGGTGCAAAATCTGACTAACGCCCAATGGTGGGACCCACAGCCCTGCCTGGGGTCCACGAGTCCAATGGTGGGACCCGCAGCCCTGCTTGGGGCCCACTTGCACTATCTGGGGTCTGGTAAATCCCCCCGATATTTACCAAACCCCGGATATTCTGGGAATATTCCTAGAATATTTCCTAGATAAACTAAGCCCTTATAAATAGCAAACCCTGTAAATGATTCCAGATGGAAAAATCTAGACCATAATCCCACTTTCTGTTTTCCAGAGCTCCCCGGGCTTTCTGGTTTTCAGATCCCCTCTCCACCCTCTGATTACTTGTAAGAAGCACTCATCAGCCTGTCGAGAGTAGCTCTACTGTTTACCCAGAGATAGTGGATTCCAAGGTTGTGTCTTACCGCACGGAGACGTAGGATCCGGCCGAACTTCGTCACCACATCCTGTGTCATCTCTTCCTCTACCTTTCTGCTCTACAGTGCTTTTGTGACAGCCCAGCAAGTCACCACTCAGCGCTTCGAAGCGCGCCACATCCTGAAGGGTAAAACCTTCAATCGACTGTTGGAGGAGGGTCACGTACGACGGCCGAAATCCTCCCCCACAGTGATGAAAGTGGTCCGGGTCCGTAGATGATGGAAGCTAGAAGATGATGGTCTGATGGTGTCGTTCCCCCCCTCCTAGGTTTCGGATGGGGTATTATATAGAGAGAGGAAAAGAGGAGTTCGGGTAAGAGAGACCGAGAGTTTTTGTTTGTGATAGCTTCGGCCCAAAGAAAAGGAAACGAAAGAAGGAAATAAGCAAGAGAGAGAAGTCCGGTTAGAGAGAGAAAAGGCAAGACGTAGATGCCGAAGAGTTAGAGAGAGAAAGAGAGGGTTTTGGCTGGGTCTCGGTCGGGTAAGAGAGAGGAGAGAATAAGGAAAGAGAGAGAAAAGTTTGTACGTGAGAGGGGCCGGGCTTGCGATCGGGTCGGTAATGAGAGAATCTAGATAGAGAAAATCGGATGAGAGAATACCGGAGAAGAGAGTTTCAGTTAGAGAGATAAGGAAAGAGAGAGAGAGTCAGGTTTTAGAGAAAGAAAAACAAGGAGGAGAGAGAGTGGAGGCGGTCGAGTCGGGTAAAGGGGCTGCGGATGGGGTAGAACGGACGGCTGTGATTTGTTAGAAGAGAAGAGAAAAAATTGTATGTGCTGTTAACACATGTATGTGCATGGAAGCTCGGGACGGCTCAGATTGGTTTTAAGAAAAGAGAGAAAAGAGCTGATCGATGCATGGGTTTTTTAATCGGATTGATGTGATTAAGTGGAAAGGAGAGGTGGGTACAATGGGGTTGTGATCAGTTGGGAATAAAAAGGGACGCTGCATGCATGGGTTAGTATAGAACGGACAGGTAAGGGTGGTCAGGATTAATCAGTGTGGGATCAAGTGAGTAGTGGGTTTTGGTTTCATGGACGTGCAACGATTTTGGAGACAGGTAGGTGGGGTCCGAGATCATCTATTGCGAGCTTACTTCTCAACCATCTAAACCAATCATCGCATCCATTGTCCGTCGTCCGTTCCCCTGGTTCTCAACGTGTGCCCTACGCCTGAAGCCCACGTTAGTATTCTGGTTCATCCCATTGAGAGGGATCTTTATTCCCTACAAAGTGAACATAAAATGACGTTGATCAGTTCCTTACACTAAAATTGATAGAAAAAGAATAATGGACTATCGAGCTGTATAATTTTCATGCATGAAATGTATGAAAGCGGGACAATATACCGTTGTGTTCGTATGAAATTCTACTAAGCAGTGGTGCAAAGATAATCATGCAGTTTACGTGTAGTATGAAAGTTTTACGTAGTAAACTGACGATATATGCTTGAGAATAATAGGATAATTAGCATAAATTGGTCGCTCAACACACCCCCAAACCTAAATCTTGCTCACCCTCGAGTAAGAAAAGAAAAATAAACAAAGTAAATGACAAAATAAAAACTCCTAACGCACTTTCGCAGGAATCGCGATTGCACTTAGCACGTGCAATAAGCCGTTAAACCCCTGGGTTACCTCAGTGGATGAGTTTCGTCTCGTGAGGGTTTGCAGTGAATCTACCTACAAAATTCAATTTAATTTTTTTTTATTTTTTTATTTTATTTTTTTTATTACTATTATTATTATTTTTTTGAAATAGGAAGGAATAATTGAAAAGTACTCAAAAATAGAATTTCTAAGGCACAAGACTCACAAGGTATCTAGCCCAAGCTTCGGCTTTCGAAGTAAGCACTTTAGGTTCTAACTATTAGTTTCCCGTTAAAAAAGGTCAAGGTCAACTATGCTCGAGTACACGGTGTTGTTTGGACTAAACAGAACTGGGGGTTTGGTTCTCTACACTCATAACAGTTTTCTAGAACGGTCAAAGTCGACCTTAGAACCTGAGTCAAAACCAGCTAATCTAGACAGACTAGTGAGAGTTGTGGATATTCACCTTAATACCTTTCGGCTTTATAT
Organism: Chamaelirium japonicum; assembly: GCA_947650365.1. NCBI lineage: Eukaryota > Viridiplantae > Streptophyta > Magnoliopsida > Liliales > Melanthiaceae > Chamaelirium > Chamaelirium japonicum. Next base: position 83,441,301 of record OX393554.1, read on the forward strand.
GGGATATTCCAGTTTTCCCACATTATTTATAGCATCACAAACCTTCTACATCTAGGAACCGAAGGGGCTCGGCCACTACCCAAATGAAGATAATCGCATGGAATTGCACAGAGGGTTGGGGAGTCCCACTGTAATTGCAGTATTGGCATGTATTGTAGTTATGGTGTGGATGTAGTAGGGGCAAGTGGAAGGTCTCAGTTCACTCTAGCATCAATCATGGTTTCAAAAACTGTACAGTAGCCAAAATTGAGGAGGGCTCAAGTTCCTGGATCCTGTGCATTATTTATGGTTGTCTATATTTGACAAGCTTCAGCCTCAACACTTCGTATTCTCTGTGTAGGTGACTTCAATGACCTTCTCTCCCAAGCGGACTAGTCTGGTGGTGCTTGTGCTAAAAGGGCTAATTGTCTAAGGCTCACGAATGTCTCCAATACGCTTGCTCTTATTAATATTGGCTGTGAAGGCCCAGCATATACTTGGGCAAACAATCAGTTGGCAAAATGCCGGTAGCACGCTTCGAACCCATGTCAGATACCAATAGATCGTATTAATTTTCTGAGCTGATCGTCGATTCCGAACTTCATATATTTGTGATGGAGACGCAAAGGCGCCGACTACACGGACTACGCCACAGTGTAAGCATGTTTTTGTTGTAGTGTTTACACACTATCAAATTGCTCCCTTTCTCCTTGCACATTAGGGAACGGTCCAAATGCATCACTGATGCCCATAAACAACTGCATCACAAAAACAAAGCTTGAAGAGCCCTCACTCTCTCTCTCTCTCATATTTTACTCCCAATGATATATTTTAGAACAAATCATAAACGTCCAATTCATCCATGACGGAGATCATTCCAAGTATTCAAAACAAAATAGCATCCAAGAGAGAAACACAAATAATTGAGGTTTTATATTACCCACAAAGACCATAGCAATTCTACAGGATCTTTATTTGATATATGCATGCTTCTCAAATAGGCAAAAAAAATATTATTTGATGCATTCAGAAAATGTGCAGAACATCACAGCTGCGGTGGCGGTGGCGGCGGCGGCGGTCCTGGGTCCCTCAAGCTAGAAGAAATAAAACTCATATCGAACAAAGCAACCCTCAAGAGCGATCTGTGCCCCAAGCCTTTTGGGGCAATCCTTTGCCATCTTCAACATAGCTTGGCGGATGCAACCTTGGCAGAAGTCCGTCAAGTAGTTGTGATCGCAGGTCGCATGCCCTTCGACAGGGTAATTAATGTAGTAGGTGTCATAGAACACTGGCACCTGCTCCTCCACAGTATCCAGAACATTCTGGACCTTGGGGTCGTCGGAATCATCGTAGGTCTCATCGTTGCATAGACTAGGGGTATTCACAAATATGGGGGCGGAACAACCCACCATTCTGCACAATACGCCCATCAGCAGCCCCAGCAGCAGCAGCAGCAGCTTCGTCTGAGGAGCAGTCATCTTCGATCCTCTGCTCCTTGCTAGTCAATAACCATTGTATATATAGGCCCATTTCCCTTATCGTCTTCCTCTCATTCTCTTGGCTAACTCCTCCTTCAATTCTCTGTCGATATTGGGTCAACCGGTCGACGTGGAATGGCTGAATTTTATTGCCCTTTATTTCTTGTTGGAATGGCTTCTTCGTGGTTATTAGGTGTTACCGACCAATGGAATGGTTCAATTCCTTTATCCTTATCATCTTCCTCGCATTCTCATGCCTCCTTCTCCGTTGACATTGGGTGCAACCGTCCTCTCCTTCTGTCTCTTCTTGTGTTTTCAGTTCCAATTAAATGACTGACTTTTGGTTGTTTTCAGCTACAGCATACCCATAACCATCACACCTTGTCCTATCTACTTGGGGTCGGCTTTATGGATCTAACCTTCTTCGCCATTCTAACGTACTTTTGGATGTTTCCAACTATATGTAACCAAGAAGACAGGCATCACTATAAGTGGAACCCATAATGAGTTTAGACTAGAAAATTTTTTTGCTCCAGTGGACTGTTGCTTCAAAAGCTCAGTGATGCATCCAAACCGTTAACTTTTAAGAGTAGGGAGCCACACCCCGTCTAATTTAAACTTAATTTACAACCAGCCACACCCCGTGCATGTCACCCATACCAGTTTTCACTACAACATAAAGTAATAATTGCGGTCACTAAAATTGGCGGCCGAAAATGGTGGCTGCAAAAGTGCTCATCAAAAAAGATCTTTTTCGATATAATCGCTGCTCAGGTCCGGCCCTGAGCATGGGCGCCATGGGCTCCTGCCCCGGGTCCTGCAATCAGGGGGGGCCTAATTTTTTTATTTATTTTTAGGTATACTTTCCAATCTTGGCACCAATAAAACTGAGAAAAGGGTTCAAAGAAGGCCCGCCCCACTTGTGAAGAAGGACCACAATCTCTAATCTTTTGCCTTATTTTTGGACCCAAAACCTAAAAAAACAGCTATAGGCTCTGCACATACCCTAACGTGCAAAAAATTTCTACATGTTACCCATTAAAATTGCTCATTCTTGAAACGACAAAATATCATTGCCGAAAATTTGCACAGTTACTAAAAAAAACGTCTCTCTCTCTCTCTCTCTCTCTCTCTCCCTCTCTCTCTCTCTCTCTCTCTCTCTCGATGATTGTGATATGTTCTTCGATCGTTCGAGGATCGTCGTCCTTGACTCCTCTGGGTCCTTTTGCCGACTCACCAGTGTTCGAGATTTCCCTCTCGCTCTCTCTGTCACGTTGTGTAACCGCCCATGGACTCTGGATAGATGGTAGCCCTACAGCCACTAGCCACAGGTGACAGGCCACATACCCATAGCCTCTACCTGTGTGTGTTTGTGACTGGCAACTAGAGACGGCTCGCGGCTCGTTAGTTTTTATTGTAATTTTTCTTCCTTGTATCTCCTGATTGTATTGCCTCTCTCTTGTTAAAAAAGAGTCTAGGGGCCTTATCAATAAATGAATATTTTGAAGCATCAACAGCGACTATTGCGTAGTACTACAGCGGATCGCGAATGTTTTATTTCTTTATGGGACTAAAGAGCTACCACTTGCCTATCTAATTTTACGCACTGTATTGGCATGGATTGTAGTTATGGTGTGGATGCAGTAGGGGCCAATGGAGAAGCCCTTCTATGGAAGGTGTCAGTTCACTTAAGCATCATTCATTGTTGCAAAAACTATATTATAGCCAAAATTGAGGAGGGCTCAAGTGTTGAAAAAATTTTCTTGGTAGAGGCCCACAACTGAAGCGATTTATAGATCGAAAGATCCTACGTGGTGTATGTTTTACAATTAAAATTTTCATAAACACTAATCTATATGTGCCGACACATGTGTGCACGTGAATCGAACACCCTAACGATAATCTAGCAATGTGCGAGAGGATGAAGCTTTCTTCGTTTACCTGATCTCACACGATGCACGACTCGTTATTGATGGATCTCTGAGTGTCTCTAAGCAATGACCCTTCTCCGCCTAGAATCATCGCGTGAGGAAGTCGACGACGCATCCGAACCCAAAAGCCCTATGCGAGAGAGAGACGAGAGGAGAAGAAGAGATGAGGGGTTGGCTAGGGCCTGCACTAGTGGTTGCCCTATCTCTCCCTCTATCTATTTATAGAGTTCGGCACCTACAGCTTGCGTGTGCAAGTTATAGACCGATCACCCCTCTCTCTCTCTCTCTCTCTCTCTCTCTCTCTCTCTCTCTCTCTCTCTCTCTCTCTCTCTCTCTCTCTCTCTCTCTCTCTCTCTCTCTCTCTCTCTCTCTCTCCCTACATATTCCATTAGGCTGGCCACTCATTTTCCATATGTGGCCAGCCTCTTCGTCTAACCACCTTTGAAAACGGCCCCCTCCCCTACACTCTAGCTTGCAACTCCTACAAGCTAGGGAGGCGGTCATGCATGTCCCTACACGCTAGGGGTGGCCACTTTAGGTCATGGAGATATTTTGGTTTTCCAAAATACCCCCATAACACTAATTGGTCACCCCTCTTGTATGAGGACTTACATGACACATCTACGTGGGACATCACTAGTGATTTCACTACTACCAGGGTGTCCTTAGTAAATACATAAGGTGCCCCTAGTAAATTCAACTAGTTAACTTGAAATATATCACAATGCATTGCACTCATACAGCGGAGCCCAAACAAGGTAAGCAGATGATTGTGTGTCTCTGTACCAGTCCGGGGTTGCCCCCCATTACACATACGCAACTACCGTATCCTAGTGCGATGCACCACGGAACGTATTAGGGTTTGACTTATTACTCCCATTAACTGCATTATATGAAACGAGGAGATGGTTCAAGAACTGTACATAATATGGATAAGGTGGAACCTTAGCTTCAGGGTCCGGGGTTCATGGCTTCCAACTTGGACTCGATCGACACACTACTCGAGTCTGCCATCGATCCCCTAAGTCTAAATTAACCTACGTAGCCACCCAGAGTGCGACACATGTTGTACTTCAATTCACCCAGATGTTTTATATTCTCTCGCATACCCCTGTTCTCCACTTAGTAGTGGTAAACTTGTTGCCTCTTCACTTAGTTCATTGACTCGACTCGAGCGGTTGAGAACACTATTAGACTCGGGTAATCATATGATTTCATTCCTTCGAGGTTGATTAAACACATCTTATCTTCGATTACCTTTCTAAGTAATTGGATCCAGTCAACCGTCCAATTGATGACCACCAGGCCTGAGTTTAATACGACTTAAATCAAACCAAGGAATGCATATCTCGTTAGGGGTATAAATGGCCTGCAGGAGTGACACACTGATAAGATGCTAGCAGAGTAACCCAGCACACCGTGGTTTTAGATCACATATTGGTGCGTCAAAGCACCACATAACTTGTTAGCCCTCCCATCAGTCATGGTTCCTCAGGGTTTAGAATGATTTTACCCTAAGCAGAAACACAGTTTAGTGCACCAGTATCAGCTCACAGATCTGTGCACCATGTTGGTTTCATTCGACCACAGACACTGTACCTGGTGATGACCATAGTGAAAACACTCATGCTCTATCATCCCAACAACTTATATGATGAGGCGACCAACTTGATCATAGCTGCAAACTGATTTAGGTTACATGAAACTAATTCACTTAGTCTTCTTGACTATCATGTATCCAAGGCTTTTTGTTCTATTATAAAAACATGTAACAATATTACATACCAATATGCATCTCATATACTAACATTTAACATTTATTCATAGATCAAAACATAGTTTTACAAACTTAGAACACACCAATTACGACATCAAGTTCCTAGATCCTGTGCAATATTTATGGCTGCCCATATTTGACAAGGGGGGAACTAGTGTGGGAGCACATCATCGACAAACTTCAGCCTCTACACTTGCATATTCTCTATGTAGGTGACTTCAATGACTTTCTCTCCCAAGCGCACAAGTCGAGTGGTGCTCGTGCTAAAAGGGCTAACAATCTAAGGCTCACGAATTTCTCCAATATGCTTGGTCTTATTGATCTTGGCTACAAAGGCCCGACCTATACTTGGGCAAACAATTAGTCAGCAAAATACATGTAGCACGCTTCGAACCCATGTCGGATACAAGCAGACAACATTAATTTTCCAAATGAGTTAGCTATAATACACGATACAACTTTTTCCTTTTTTATTTGTTCTATACAAACAATATGGAGCATAATTCAGTAGGCCGTTAGATTTCCACCTTCATTTGCGGCAGAGCTGAGCTGGCCGCTGGATTTCAACCTTTATTTGCGGCAGAGCCAAGATGGCATGTCGGATTCCAGCCTTCATATATTTGTGGCAGATCCTGGATGGCCATCGATTTTGACCAATTTCGACGTTCATTTGCAGCGAAGCCGAGCTGGCGGTCGGATTTTGGCTTTCATTTGCGGCAGAACCAAGCAGGTCATCGATTCCGACCTTCATTTTTTATGGAGACGAGATGACCGTCGATTACATGGATTATGCCGCCATATAAACTTATTTTTGTTGTAGTGTTTACACACAATCAGATTGCACAATTGGGAACGGTCCAAATACATCATTGAGCAACTAGAGCATCCCCTCGCTCGAGCAAAAAATTTTACCTTCCAACTAATATTAGTTGTCCAATGCACATGATTTGGGCTCATTGTTGATGCCCATAAACAACTGCTTCATGGGGGATAAGAAGGATTCATCTATATAACAAGGACGACAGTCTACATGCTGACTAGACAAAACGGAACTACAAGCTGACTAGGTAAAACGAACACTGACTAGACAAAACTCTCTCTCTCTCTCTCTCTCTTCCCCATGATCTCTTTCCATATATCTCTCTTTCCGTCTCTCTCTCTCTTTCTTCCTGATGATCTCTCTCTTCCCACGATCTCTCTCTCTTCCCCATGATCTCTCTCTTCGTCTCTCTCTCTCTTCCCCATGATCTCTCTCTCTGTATCTCTCTCTCTCTATAATGCCCCAAAAATCTGAAAATCGATCACTGTGGTGTGAGGTGAGAAAAAAGAGGGTTTTGGGTTTGGTCAATTATCTACACCAATTGGGATTCTCACAGGGCTTATTCTATGCTCTCCAACATGGAAAAGAAAAAAGAGGGAGAAACAAGAGAGGGTATTTTAAACTTGATTTTTATAAAAATATTTTTATTAAAAAACAGAGAAATTGAGATTTGTCAACAGAGAGAAGACAAAGCTCGACTTTCAAAAGGATTATCCTCTCAATATGTGTGACCTATCAGTAACACCACATACTAACAGAAGTCCCTCTAAGGGAGCACGAGGCTCAAGACTTTGATGGCGAGGCAAGTAGCCTCACCCACTCCCTAGCACTCGGTGCACTAGTTTAGAGGTCATATCTATTGGGCTAGTGTTTACACGGGACAAGGACAAAATTGACTCCTTCAGCCTCAACCTCAGTGGACGAAGATGAGACATGACGTTTATCTCTCCATTTAGGAAGTCTTCAGCACTAGACCTTAGCCCTTCCTCCACGAAGTAGGATATTGATCTAATGCACAGAGAGTCATTATTTAATGAAGGTTGTAAGGGTGTGGAATAAGGCTTCTATGACATTTTATGTGTAGATCATCAAGGTTGTGGTGGATGATCCACGTGCCGACCTGGGGACTCCACCCAACAGTCAATCGATTCGATGTCGGAGGTTCGAGCGTTAGACTTTTAGACTTGAGCTTCGAAGTAATTGAAGGTTTGTGGACTTAGGTATAGAAAGAATTGAGATGAGAGTTGACGTGAGATGTGATCTCGAAGTTCAGCCGAAGCCTATGTCTCCGTGCAATAAGGTGCACCCTGAATTTACTAACACTTTGATAAGTAGTGACCTCGACAAGCCGAATATCACTTGTCTTAGAAGAAGAAGAGATGTCAGAGCACTGATTTTCGAAAGTCTGATCTGGAAATCAGATAATCGATCTGGAATACACATCGTTCTGCTATTTATAGAGATTTGAAAAATATCTGGGGTCTAGGGCGGTTTCTATAGTCGCTTCGACAGGCTCCAGGCAGGGCTGGTGGGTCCCGTCGTCGTTAATGTGGACCCCCAGGCAGGGCTAGTGGGTCCCGTCATCATCATTGTGGATCCCTAGACAAGACTAGTGGGTCCCATCATCATCATTGTGGATCCCCAGACAAGACTAGTGGGTCCCGTCATCGAGCGTTGGCCAAATTCTAACATTGAACATCAAACAGACAGTCTTTTATTTGCATAAAGAAAACTACCAAAGCATAGAAATATAATAAAGAGTTCCACGGGATGCAAGTATGCCACTATATTTGGGTTCCTCGAGTTCCACAGGTTGGGAAGACCAGTGCCCAAACCCGCCCAAATTGAAATGGGGTTGATATTTTTTTGTCCAAGTCCGTCCAAGTTTTTAACTAGCTTTGCCCATGCTTGTCCATTGTTTGGGTTGAGCGGGTCGGGTTAGTGTCAAACCCACGCAAGTCCCAACCATAATTTGAAGTGGGATATGTAGGATATTGTCCTTTATTTGGGCCCATTTAACGGACCATTTTTGGTCGGCCCATTAGGGGTGCACTCATCGTATCATAGCTGTAGCCGACGGCTGTGATACATTCTATCATATGCCTCGGATATTGTTGCATGTGGGACCTCCACTATGCTAAGTCGTTGATCCGTTGCTCTTGATTTGCTGCGAGGATCATCCTTGCCCTCGTGGAGGCCTCACTTCTGTGATTAATTTGTTACGTGAAAGCACGGAATTTAGGAACAGTCCAAATGCATCACTGAGCATCTAGAGCGTCCCTTTGCTCGAGCGAAAATTTTCCTTCCGACTAAAATCAGTTTTCCTCATTGTTGAAGTACAATGTGTATGATTTGGACTCGTTGTTGATGCCCATAAACAGCTGCGTCATCGTTGATGCCCATAAACAACTAAGTCACAGGGGATAAGGAGGGTTCGTGTCTACACGGGACAAGGACATGTATATAGAAGGCCAGGAGGAAGGTTCAGAATCCTCAAAACAGAATCTTTCAGCCTCAATCTCAGTGCACGAAGTTAACACATGACATTTATCTATAAAGGAATGATCAACAAAGCTTGATGATCTCTCTCTCTCTCTCTCTCTCTCTCTCTCTCTCTCTCTCTCTCTCTCTCTCTCTCTCTCTCTCTCTCTCTCTCTCTCTCTCTCTCTCTCTCTCTCTCTCTCTCTCTCTCTCATATTTTACTCCCAATGATATATTTCAGAATCCTCAAAACCGACTCTTTCAACCTAAAGGAATGATCAACAAAGCTTGAAGGGCTCTCTCTCTCTCTCTCTCTCTCTCTCTCTCTCTCTCTCTCTCTCTCTCTCTCTCTCTCTCTCTCATATTTTACTCCCAATGATATATTCTAGAACAAATCACAACCGTGCAATTCATCCATGACGGAGATCATTCCAAGTATTCAAAAAAAAAAAAAAAGTATCCATGAGAAAAACAAAATAATTGAGGTTTTATATTACCCACAAAGACCATAGCAATCCTACAGGATTTTAATTTGATATATGTATGCTTCTCAAATAGCCAAAAAAATATTATTTGATGCATTCAGAAAATGTGCAGAACATCACAACTGCGGTGGCGGTGGCGGTGGCGGTCAAGGGTCCCTCTAGCTAGAACAAATAAAACTCATATCGAACAGAGCAACCCTGAAGAGTGATCTGTGCCCCAGCCCTTTTGGGGCAATCCTTTGCCATCTTCAACATAGCTTGGCGGATGCAACCGGAGCAGTAGTCCGTCCAGTAGTTGCGATCGCAGGTCGCATGTCCTTCGACAGGAGAATCAATGTAGTAGGTGTCATAGAACGTAGTCACCTGGTACGCCAGCTTATCCAGAACATTCTGTACTTTCGGGTCGTCGGAATCATCGTAGGTATTATCGTTGCATAGACTAGGGGTATTCACAAATATGGGGACGGAACAACCCACCATTCCGCTTAATACGCCGATCAGCAGCCCCAGCAGCAGCAGCAGCTTCGTCTGAGGAGCAGTCATCTTCGATCCATTGCTTCTTGCTTGCCAATAACCATTGTATATATAGGCCCATTTCCCTTATCATCTTCCTCTCATTCTCTTGGCTACCTCCTTCTTCAATTCTCCATCGATATTGGCTCAACCGGTCCACGCTGAATGGCTGAATTTTATTGCCCTTTAATTCTTGTTGGATCCTCTCATTCTCTTAGCTCCTTCTAGCTTCTTTGTCGTTATTAGGTGCAACCGACCAATGGAATGGTTCAATTCCTTTATCGTTATCATCTTCCTCGCATTCTCATGCCTCCTCCGTTGACATTGGGTGCAACCGTCCTCTCCTTCATGACAAACACATTCTCTTCTTGTGTTTTGTTGGAATCCCCGAGTGCTCCAACTACACGTACCCATATGGTGGATTGGTTGTGTGATTGCAATTCAAACAGTTCCAATTAAATGACCAACTTTTGGTTGTTTTCAACTACACCGCACCCATAACCATCACACCTTGTCCCATCTACTTGGGGTCGGCTTTATGGATCCGGCCTTCTTTGCCATTCTAACGTACTTTTGGAAGTTTCCAACCATATGTAACCAAAAAGATAGGCATCACTATACGTGGAACCCATAATCAGGGCATGTCGGTCGAAAATGGTGGCTACAAAAGTGCTCATCAAAAAATATCTTTTTTGATATAGTCGCCGCCTAGGTCAGGCCCTGAGCATGGGCGCTATAGGCACCTGCTCCCGGTCTTGCAATCAGGGGGGACTAATTTTTTTTTTTGTATAATTTCTAATCCTGCAGGCATCAATAGGACTGAGAAAGGGTTCAAAGCAGGCCCGCCCCACTTGTGAAGAAGTCCCCCAATCTTTAATCTTTTGCCTTGTTTTTGGACCCAAAACCCAAACAAACAGCTAAAGGCTCTGTACATACCCCAACTAGGGGTGGACATGGTCGGGTTGGTCGGGTTTGGAGGTCTGACCGTGTTTGGACCAAGTTGCATTACGTTTGCCCAAATTGCCCAAGTTGCCCGAGGAACTTGTAGAGGGTTTGCCCATGTTTGGACCATGGAAGTTCATCGGGTTCCTCGGGTTGCTCGGGTTCGTCCAGACCATTCACTAAAAAGTAGAGGATACGTCCGATCTAAAATTTACACCGTTCAATATGGAGCTTCCTCTCACTTGAGCAAAAAATAATTCGGTGCAAACCGTGCAATAAAGAATATTACAAGTTTAACTTGATTGTAGAGAACATGTGCATTCTCCTCTCTCTCTCTCTCTCTCTCTCTCTCTCTTTATATATATATATATATATATATATATATATATATATATATATATATATATATATATATATATATATATATATATATATATATATTCCTCGGGTTCTTCGGGTTTCTCGGGTTGGTCATATGGGTGACCATGTTTGCCCAAATTCAAATTCGGGCAAAAAAATTTTGCCCATGCCCGTCCAAATTCTCAAATATTGATGCCCGTGATTGTCCAAATTCAAAATTTGGTCGGGTTGCTCGGGTTCGTTCGGACCAAGTCCCAGCCCTAACCCCAACGTGCAAAAAAATTCTACATGTTACCCATTAAAACCGCTCATTCTTGAAACGTCAAAATATCATCGCCGAAAATCTGCATGTTTACTAAAAAAAAAACGTCTCTCTCTCTCTCTCTCTCTCTCTCTCTCTCTCTCTCTCTCTCTCTCTCTCTCTCTCTCTCTCTCTCTCTCTCTCTCTCTCTCTCTCTCTCTCGGTGATTGTGATATGTTCTTCGACCATTCGAGGATCGCCGTCCTTGACTCCTCTGGGTCCTCTCGCCGACTCGCCATTGTTTGAGATCTGCCTCTAGCTCTCTCTGCCACGCACTACAATAAAAGACATATTCTGCGATATATTAGAGCATCGCCAAAAGTGGTTATATTCATCGCGAAATATATTTTGCGACGCTTCAAATTGCGTCGCCAAGACGTCGCCTATTCCCCGTCTGGGAATACTTTCGGCCACACGATTAAAGTACGTCGCTGAAAGCGTTACCAATTGCGACGCAATAAGCGTCGCCAATTGAAACAAAAAAACATCGCTGAAATGATCTCCCACGTTGCAAAAATAACTATATTAAGCTTATATAGCCATTTATCGTCGCCAAAAAAGTCCCCTTATAGGCGCGAAATTTTTATTTTACGGAATGATTCTGCAACGCACGTACAATGTCGCTATAAAAAATTAAGAATCTGTGATGTCATAAACAAGAATTTCACGACACACAATTACATCACCAATTGCAACTAGCAGTGCATTTAGTCTCGTCGCTGAAATTTTTAATTTTCTGCGACATAATTTATTTCGTCGCTAAACATACATAATTTAGCGACGTCTAACTATGTCGCCAAATAGCCATTTATCATCACCAAAAAACTTTATCGTTTTAGGTGCGAACTCAACTATGCTAGGAAACCTTTAGCGACACAGTTTTGCGACGAATAAGATATTACGTCATAAAAAGGCAACCTTCGGCGACGAAAAAGGATCTGCATCGTCATAAACAATGTTTCCAAAAAATAAAAATTTTGCAACGCATAACTATGTCGCCGATTGCAACTAGCAGCATACTTAGTCTCGTCGCCAAAACTTTTAATTTTCCGCGACTAAATTTATTTCGTCACGAAAAGTAAATAATTTAGCGACATCTTATTGTGTCGCCAAATAGGCATTTATCATCGCCAAAAATGTCCCCTTATAAGCGTGAAATTTTTATCTTACAGAACGATTCTGCGACGCACGTACAATATCACTATAAAAAATTAAGAATCTGCGATGTCATAAACAGGAATTTCACGACGCACAACTACGTCACTAATTGCAACTAACAGCACACTTAGTACCGTCGCCAAAATTTTTAATTTTCCGCAACATAATTTATTTCGTCGCTAAACGTAAATAATTTAGCGACGTCTAATTGCGTCGCAAAATAGCTATTTACCGTCGCCAAAAAATTTTATCCTCCTAGGCGCGAACTCAACTATGCTAGCAAACCTTTAGCGACACAATTTTACGACGAATAAGATATGGAGTCGCGAAAAGGCAACTTTCGGCGACGGAAAAGGATATGTGTCGCAAAGAAGCGTCGCTAAAGGTGCAATTTCTTGTAGTGACGTTGTGTAACCGCCCACGGAAACTGGATAGATGGTAGCCCTACAGCCACTAGCCACAAGTGACAGGCCACATACCCACTGCCTCTCCTTGATTGTGCTTGTGACCGACGACTAGAGAGGCTCACGACTCTTTGGTTTTTATTGTAGTTTTTCTTCCTTGTATCTCCTGATTGTATTGCTTCTCTCATGTTAAAAAAGAGTCTAGGGACCTTATCTATAAATGAATATTTTGAAGCATCAACAACGACTATTGCGTAGTACTGCAGTAGATCGTGAATGTTTTATTTCTTTATAAGACTAAAGAGCTGCGACTTGCCTTGCTAATTTTACGCACTGTATTGGCATGGATTGTAGTTATGGTGTGGATACAGTTGGGGCCAATGGAGGAGCCCTTCTATGGAAGGTGTCAGTTCACTTAAGCATCATTCATGGTTGCAAAAACTATATTGTAGCCAAAATTGAGGAGGGCTCAAGTGTTGGAAAAATTCCAATGATAGAGGCCCACAATGGAAGCTCTCTCTTACCGGTCACACTTGTGTTGGCTTATGGATCCTCTCCATTTTCTTGGTCATGTGACCCTTGGATCCTCTCTCTCTCTCCGGTCATATTTGTGCCGGCCTTCGGATCCTCTCTCTTTCCGGTCACTCTTGTGCCGGCTTTTGGATCCTCTCTCTCTGGTCATACTTGTGTTAGCCTTCGGATCCTCTCTCTTACTGGTCACACTTGTGCCGGCCTTTCGGATCCTCTTTCTTTCCTTGGTCATGTGACCCTATCAGAGCTACGACTCTACATTCTCTCCTTCCTCTATTCTTCTTTGTTTATGATGATTGAGATCGTCTATGAGGTGTCAAGTGCTTGTTTCGGCCGGATGCTTGCCTCATATAAGGTCTGACGCATCCATACCTTTTTTCCTAGCCGTTCTCTCTCCTTTCGGCCTCCTTTATTGCCGGCTTTCATCACCGTCGGCTTCCTCCGTTCCGATCCTTAGTGATCATTGTCAATTCCCTCGGTTGACTTGCTTACAGATTGGTCGGGTTCCCCCGGTTGTCCTGCTTGCAGTTCAATCAGGTTTCCAGAACAACTTGTTTGCAAGTCGCCCTGGCACTATCTTTACTTTACAGCATAAAAAAAGGATTATTTGATGTATTTTTTTTTTCTTTCTCCTTTCTTTTAGTAAGAAAACTGATGTCGGTTTTTACCTTACATCAGTTTGACAGGGGGTATTAGATATAGTGTGATAGTATTCTATTAGTCTGACCTCGGTTGTGGTAATGTAAAGGTGTGCGTTATCTCTCTATATAAGGAGAGGTAGTCTTCTGTAATGTTAATAACATTGATGAGATAATACAAGGAGTTTTTTCCCCCCAAACCTATTCTCTCACCCTCTTTCTTCGTAACAAGGGCGTCACTGAATCTCTTTGGTTCAATTATGCCTTCTCTGCTTATGGCACGAAAGTTTTGCTGATGACAATTGACAAAGTACTTATTAGTACATCGCAAAAAACCAAACATTTATGGATGAACTGACATAAGCGTCGTGGAAAGGTAACTATTGGCGACATGCCTTTTAGCTTGTTGCTAAAGGTCATCACCATTAATGTAATTTCTTGTAGTGCAATAAAAGAGATGGAAGGGGGGTGGGGGGGGGGGGGGGGGGGGAGCCCCGTTTGCATGCTCCGACGATGGTGGCATTCGGGCTTTCCCCCTTCTCTCGGGAGCGAAGAGGTGTAGAGGAGGGGGTTCGGTGTAAAGGGAGGGGATTACGGGTCGGGTTGGAAAGGGTGCGAGCAGAGAGGGAGGGAAGTCTGTCTGGCCGTACATGACTGCTTGGGAGTGAAGAAGCCGAGGGTGAATAATCTTCGTTCGTTTTCACAGAATGACGTACATGTCATCCAATGACAGCTAGCGTGCGTCTGTTTTACCTATTATGTTACAGTAGATCGACGGTGGAAATACTAAAATCGATAGTAGATCGACCGGTAAGAACATAGTAATCCTACAGGATCTTTATTTGATATATGTATGCTTCTCAAATAGGCAAAAAAATATTATTTGATGCATTCAGAAAATGTGCAGAACATCACATCTGCGGTGGCGGTGGCGGTGGCGGTCAAGGGTCCCTCTAGCTAGAACAAATAAAACTCATATCGAACAGAGCAACCCTGAAGAGTGATCTGTGCCCCAGCCCTTTTGGGGCAATCCTTTGCCATCTTCAACATAGCTTGGCGGATGCAACCGGAGCAGTAGTCCGTCCAGTAGTTGCTATCGCAGGTCGCATGCCCTTCCACAGGAGAATCAATGTAGTAGGTGTCATAGGACGTAGTCACCTGGTCCGCCAGGGTATCCAGAACATTCTGGACTTTCGAGTCATAGGAATCATCGTAGGTCTCAACATTGCATAGACTAGGGGTCGTCACAAATATGGGGACGGAACAACCCACCATTCCGCATAATACGCCGATCAGCAGCCCCAGCAGCAGCAGCTTCGTCTGAGGAGCAGTCATCTTCGATCCTTTGCTTCTTGCTTGCCAATAGCCATTGTATATATAGGCCCATTTCCCTTATCATCTTCCTCGCATTCTCTAGGCTAGCTCCTTCTTCAATTCTCCATCGATATTGGCTCAACCGGTCCACGCAGAATGGCTGAATTTTATTGCCCTTTAATTCTTGTTGGATCCTCTCATTCTCTTGGCTCCTTCTAGCTTCTTTGTCGTTATTAGGTGCAACCGACCAATGGAATGGTTCAATTCCTTTATCGTTATCATCGTCCTCGCATTCTCATGCCACCTCCTCCGTTGACATTGGGTGCAACCGGCCTCTCCTACTTGACAAACACATGCATTCTCTTCTTGTGTTTTGTTGGAATCCCCGAGAGCTCCAACTACACGTACACCTATGGTGGATTGGTTGTGTGATTACAATTCAAACAGTTCCAATTAAATGACCGACTTTTGGGGTAGGCTTTATGGATCAGGCCTTCTTTGCCATTCTAACATACTTTTGGAAGTTTCCAACCATATGTAACCAAAAAGATAGGCATCACTATACGTGGAACCCATAATCAGGGCATGTCGGTCGAAAATGGTGGCTACAAAAGTGCTCATCAAAAAATATCTTTTTTGATATAGTTGCCGCCTAGGTCAGGCCCTGAGCATGGGCGCTATAGGCACTTGCTCCGGGTCTTGCAATCAGGGGGGACTAATTTTTTTTTTTGTATAATTTCTAATCTTGCAGGCATCAATAGGATTGAGAAAGGGTTCAAAGCAGGCCCGCCCCACTTGTGAAGAAGTCCCCCAATCTCTATAGGCTATGTACAGACCCCAACGTGCAAAAAAATTCTACACGTTACCCATTAAAACCGCTCATTCTTGAAACGTCGAAATATCATCGCCGAAAATCTACATGTTTACTAAAAAAAACGTCTCTCATCTCTCTCTCTCTCTCTCTCTCTCTCTCTCTCTCTCTCTCTCTCTCGGTGATTGTGATATGTTCTTCGACCATTCGAGGATCGCCATCCTTGACTCCTCTGGGTCCTCTCGCTGACTCACCATTGTTCGAGATCTCCCTCTAGCTTTCTCTGCCACGCTGTGTAACCGCCCACGGAAGCTGGATAGATGGTAGCCCTACAGCCACTAGCCACAAGTGACAGGCCACATACCCACTGCCTCTCCCTGATTGTACTTGTGACCGACGACTAGAGAGGCTCACGACTCTTTGGTTTTTATTGTAGTTTTTCTTCCTTGTATCTCTTGATTGTATTGCCTCTCTCATGTTAAAAAAGAGTCTAGGGACCTTATCTATAAATGAATATTTTGAAGCATCAACAGCGACTATTGCGTAGTATTGCAGCGGATCGTGAATGTTTTATTTCTTTATAAGACTAAAGAGCTGTGACTTGCCTTGCTAATTTTACGCACTGTATTGGCATGGATTGTAGTTATGGTGTGGATACAGTAGGGGCCAATGGAGAAGCCCTTCTATGGAAGGCGTCAGTTCACTTAAGCATCATTCATGATTGCAAAAACTATATTGTAGGCAAAATTGAGGAGGGCTCAAGTGTTGGAAAAATTCCAATGATAGAGGCCCACAACGAAAGCGATTTATAAATCGAAAGACCGTAGGTGGTGTATGTTTTATGATTAAAACTTTCATAAAAACTAATCTGTATGTGCGTGCATATGTGTGCACGTGAATCGAACACCTATAACGATAATCTAGCAATGTGAATGTCTAGTATATATGTAATTCGAATCTACTCTAGATCTACGTGCTACAACTTGCATACATTTTGTGTGATCTTTTAACTACGGAGGATTGTCTTAGTTATCGATGGAGACAGAAGATCGCCCGCGAAGAAAATAAAGGTATGCGAGAGGATGAAGCTTTCTTCGTTCACCGGCCCGATCTTACACGATGCACAACTCGTTATTGATGGATCTCTGAGTGCCTCTAAGCAACGACCCTTCTCCGCCTAGAATCATCGCGTCAGGAAGTCGACGGCGTGTCCGAACCCAAGAGCCAAATGCGAGAGAGACGAGAAGATAAGAAGAGAGGAGGGGCGGCTAGGGCTTGCACTAGTGGTTGCCCCATCTCTCCCTCTGTCTATTTATAGGGGTCAGCCCCTACAGCTTGCATGTTCAAGTTGTAGGCCGGCCACCCCTTCTCTCTCTCTCTCTCTCTCTCTCTCTCTCTCTCTCTCTCTCTCTCTCTCTCTCTCTCTCTCTCTCTCTCTCTCTCTCTCTCTCCCAA
Organism: Chamaelirium japonicum; assembly: GCA_947650365.1. Taxonomy (NCBI): domain Eukaryota; kingdom Viridiplantae; phylum Streptophyta; class Magnoliopsida; order Liliales; family Melanthiaceae; genus Chamaelirium; species Chamaelirium japonicum. The sequence goes on from OX393554.1 coordinate 83,458,679, forward strand.
CTTATTCCATTTGGTTGGCCACTCATTATCCATATGTGGCCGGCCTCTTGGTCAAACCACTTTTGAAAACCACCCCCTCCCCTACACTCTAGCTTGTAACTCCTACAAGCTAGGGAGGCGGTCATGCATGCCTCTACATGCTAGGGGTGGCCACTTTTGGTCATGGGGATATTTTGGATTACTAAAATACCCACATAACACTAATTGGTCACCCTTCTTGTATGAGGACTTGCATGACACATCTACGTGGGACATCACTAATGATTTCACTATTACCAGGGTGCCCATAATAAATACATAGGGTGCCCCTAGCAAAGTCAACTAGTCAACTCGCAATATATCCCAGTGCATTGCACTCATACAGCGGAGCCCAAATAAGGTAAGCGGATGACTGTGTGTCTTTGTACCACTTCTGGGTTGCCCCCCATTACACACACGCACTTACGCAACTACCGTGTCCTAGTGCGATGCACCACGGAGCTTATTAGGGTTTGACTTATTACTCACTTTAACAACATTATATGAAATGAGGAGATGGTTCAAGAATTGTACATAATATGGATACGGTGGAACCTTCAGGGTCCGGGGTTCATGGCTTCCAACTTGGACTCAATCGACACACTACCCGAGTCTGCCATCGATCCCCTAAATCTAAGTTAACATACGTAGCCACCCAGAGTGCGACACAGGCTACACTTGATGGAACCGGATTAAAAGTTTTAATCTCCCCTATACATGCGATCAATTAAACGGATATGAAATTGTACCTTGGGGTGATCAACCCTTTATAGATCAGATGGTAGAATCACTGCCAGAAATTCTCCTTAACTCTAATCATCTTGAAATTTTAACTAGATGTCGAAGACTTCGATCTGAAACTCCTCAAAGTGGAATCACCTCGATCGGAGTTCTGTAACTCCGGAAACAATTCTCAGAATGCAGATCTGTCATGTCTTTACGTCCAGACGTCTTGAAAAAATACCATCAGTTTTTTCTCTGAGATCTGATTGCTATGAAATTTTACGAACACGTAGGTGCCTTTGTTACGGAAATCCTCGAAGTGGAACAGAGTCAATCCAATCTATAGATCTCCCAAAAAAATTCTTATACTACAGCTATATTGCTGCAGATTCTGCACGAAAATTCTTGCACGTTGGCAATCAACCTCCTCACAATCTTCAACCACGTATCCCTCGCGTCGCTCGAGAATCGACCAGATGGGAGGCCTTCCTTGCAATCCCGAGGAAGATATAGAGCTTCCTTGGATTAGGGTTGATCTCCAAGATCAAACCCTCGCACACGAGAGAGAGAACTAGATATTGGAGATGGAGGGGCGGCTAGGGCTTGCATAGGCATGCATGGCCGACCCCCTCTCTCCCCTATCCCTTTTATAAGCCCTTCCAGATATGGAGAGGGGTGGATAAGTCTTTGTGTTGGGCGGATAAATAAGAGGGGCGGTTAGAATTTGACCCGGTCAAACCTTATCCCCTTAATTCTCACTCTGAGTGATCGTGGCACACGTCCGGGGTGCCTAGGGCACCTCCATGGTCATTTAATCCAATACTCTCTTATTATTAAAGCTCATATGTATATCTCATATATATATAATTAATAATAATAATTCCCTCATGATCATATACTAGTCTCGAGTCACTTTGGACCGTAGTTGGGATCACTTAGGGTCTTCTAACAGGGCTCCAACTTAGACTCGAGCATACCGACCAAACTCTTCAGTCATGCTCGTGTCCTAAGTTAGTCAGCACCAATTCCACTAAATGGTGATGACTGCACTCCGAGTTAGTGAGACAATCTCTAGCCTTACAAGTTACGATTGTGCCCCTCTATCTCTGTGTATCCGTAAACACAGCTAGTTTACCTGTGGTAAACTGTCCAACCAACTTGTGTCATAACTTGAACTCCATGAAGCTTGATCAAAACCTATTTGAACATCCACCTTAGTGGAACATCCACTAATCGGTGACTGATCAGGTTCCGATGATCAAAATTAATTATCAACTCATGGGGATACTTAACATTTTACGGTGAGTGGATTCCATCTTGAGATCTAGGGTTCTCTGTAACCCACACTCAGCTATCCAAGATATCCAGGTGTTGGTCCTGAGGACCTCACTAATTGATAAGTCAAAGTAACTAAGCATAAACTCAAGGTTCACTAGTCTCTAAGGATTAAGAGCATATCAGCTATGTAAGTTATGAGAACCCTAATGACTTAGACAATACAATGTTCCTGACAGTATTATGTCATTGAGTTTACTCATGATCCGTCAATGCATCTCATGCACTAGCATATTGACTTGGAATCGACCATTCCAATGGCATGAGATTAACCACCCCCTGATTGGGAGTCAATCATGCTACAGCCTATCTAGTGAGATATCCGATCTCACTATCGACTGCGACTAATTTAAAGTATCTAGTACATGTGATTCATATCTCTCTATATATGAATCGAATATTCATATAAATGAATCACACCAAGACTACTTAAGGATTTCCTACTCTACCATTTATCTCATGAATACAAATACATTATGTCCATTCTCTATGCACAAAACCATTATCCTATTGTTTGACGCCCATAAACAACCGCTTCACGAGGGATAAGGAGGATTCATCTATATAACAAGGGACGGCGGTCTACATGCTGACTAGACAAAACGGAACAACAAGCTGACTAAGACAAAATGAACGCTGACTAGACAAAACCCTCTCTTTCTCTCTTCCACATGATCTCTTTCCGTATATCTCTCTCTCTCTCTTTCCGTCTCTCTCTCTTCCTGGTGATCTCTCTCTTCCCCATGATCTCTCTCTCTCTCTCCGTTTCTCTCTTCCCCATAATCTCGCTCTCCGTATCTCTCTCCTCCGTATCTCTCTCTCTGTCACGCCCCAGAAATCCGAAGACCGATCCCTAGGGTATGAGGGGGGGAAAAAGAGGGTTTTGTGTTTGGTCAATTATCTACACCAATTGGGATTCTCACCGTGCTTATTCTATGCTCTCCAACATGGAAAAGAAAGAAGAGGGAGAAATAAGAGAGGGTATTTTAAACTTGATTTTTATAAAAATATTTTTATTAAAAAACAGAGAAGGTGAGATTTGTCAATTGAGAAAAGACCAAGCTCAACTTTCAAAAGGACTATCCTCTCAATATGTGTGACATGTTGATAACACCACATACTAACAGAAGTCCCTCTAAGGGAGCATGAGGCTCAAGACTCCGACGGCGAGCCAAGTAGCCTCACCCACTCCCTAGCACTCGGTGCACTGGTTTAGAGGTCCTATCTATTGGGCTAGTGTTTACACGGGACAAGGACAAAATCGACTCCTTCAGCCTCAACCTCAGTGGACAAAGTTGACACATGATGTTTATCTCTCCATTCAGGAAGTCTTCGGCACTAGACCTTGGCCCTTCCTCCACAAAGTAGGATATCGATCTAACGTACAGAGAATCAACAAAGCATGTCCGACAGCCAACTATCGAAATTGCATTCCTTTTCCAGTGACTGGGCCTGGCTGCCGGATTTGATGAAAGTATTTTTTTTAAAAAAAAAGAGGGTGCCAGGCTCACAACCTAGCTCAAGCCCTTGTGAGACACCGTGCGGCTACTGCCTGGCTCAACCGAGACAAGGCTAAATAATGTCTCACCAAAATGCCGGTAGCAACACAAACCTTTTACATCTGGGAACCGAAGGGGCTCGGTTGCCACTACCCAAATGAAGATAACCACATGGAATTGCATAGGGTTGGGGAGTCTCACTGTGATTGCAAACCTTAACAACCTCCTCCGTAGTACTACAGTGGATGTCTTATTTCATTCTGAGACGAAAAGAGCTGCCAATAGGCTTGCTAATTGCACACGCATAATTGGCATGTATTGTAGTTATGGTGTGGATGCAGTAGGGGCAAGTGGAAGGTGTCAGTTCACTCTAGCATCATTCATAGTTTCAAAAACTGTACAGTAGCCAAAATTGATGCATTATTTATGGTTGTCTATATTTGACAAGCTTCAGCCTCAACACTTCGTATTCTCTGTGTAGGTGACTTCAATGACCTTCTCTCCCAAGCGGACTAGTCTGGTGGTGCTTGTGCTAAAAGGGCTAATTGTCTAAGGCTCACGAATTTCTCCAATACATTTGGTCTTATTGATATTCGCTATGAAGGCCCAGCCTATACTTGGGCAAACAATTAGTTGGCAAAATGCCGGTAGCACGCTTCGAACCCATGTCGGATACCAGTAGATCGTATTAATTTTTTGAGTTGGCCGGCCGTCGATTCCGACCATCATTTGTGACGGAGACGCGATGATGCCGACTACGTGGACTACGCCGCAGTATAAGCATGTTTCTGTTGTAGTTTTTACACACTATCAAATTGCTCCCATTCTGCTTGCACATTAGGGAACGGTCCAATTGTATCACTGAACATCTAGAGCGTCCCTTCGCTCAAGCGAAAAAATTTCCTTCCGAACTAACATTAGATGTCTCATTGTTGAAGTACAATGCTTATGATTTGACTCGTTGTTGATGCCCATAACCAACTGCGTCACAGGGGATAAGCAGGGTTCGTGTCTACACAGGACAAGGACATGCATAGAAAGCTAGGAGGAAGGTTCGGAATCCTCAAAACCGACTTTTTCAACCTCAATCTCAGTGCACAAAGTTGACACATGACATTTATCTCTAAAGGAGTGATCAACAAAGGTTGACTCTCTCTCTCTCTCTCTCTCTCTCTCTCTCTCTCTCTCTCTCTCTCTCTCTCTCTCTCTCTCTCTCTCTTATTTTACTCCCAATGACTAGGGGTCGTCACAGATATGGGGGCGGAACAACCCACCATTCCGCATAATACGCCCATCAGCAGCCGCAGCAGAGGAGCAGTCATCTTCGATCCTCTGCTCCTTGCTTGCCAATAACCATTGTATATATAGGCCCATTTCCTTTGTCATCTTTCTCTTGGCTTGCTCCTTCTTCAATTCTCTGTCGATATTGGCTCAACCGGTCAACGCGGAATGGCTAAATTTTATTGCCCTTTAATTCTTGCTCGATCCTCTCATTCTCTTCGCTCCTTTTAGCTTCTTCGTCCTTATTAGGTGCAACCGACCAAAGGAATGGTTCGATTCCTTTAACCTTATCATCTTCCTCATCGCATTCTCTTGCCTCCTTCTCTGTGGACATTGGGTGCGACCATCCTCTCCTTCTTGACAAACACATTCTCTTCTTGTGTTTTGTTGGAATCCCCGAGAGCTCCAACTACACGTACCCTTATGGTGGATTGGTTGTTTTCAACTACACCATACCCATAACCATCACACCTTGTCCCATCTATTTGGGGTTAGCTTTATGGATCCGGCCTTCTTTGTTTTTTTTTTTGAGAACCCCTCCTCTCAGGAGGGAGGGTTTGGCGGACCCCAACCAGAAGTCATTACGAACTAAGATAGGATACCGTAACAAAGCGGCATCGACACCCAAGGTGTACCCCCTTCCAACACGGGCTAACAAAAAATGCCCTGCACAACAAGCAAGAAAAAAAACAACAAGCCGATAGTCCTAAGGCTCAGAAGCCCTCGATCTCTCCATATCACGGAATAGAGCTAGGAGCGATCCCGAGTCGTTCTCCTTGATGGAGAAGCCGACAGCCGAAGCTAAATCAAGGATGGTTCTGTCCTCCAGCAGGTTGATGGGTAGGCCCAAGTCCTCTCCATCAAGATTAGACAACTGATCCTTAAGATCCTGCACGAGCGTGGTCCTAGGCCGTGGTGGTCGGGGGTGCAAGTTAGAATCAAGTGCTCGAGATTTGGCTCGGAGCAAAGCCCTGGCTTCAATCGTGTCCGATCCTCGGTTAGCTAGTCTAGGACTGCGGCGAGCAAGTCCCCCCTCCACTAATCCTCCAACTTGTGCAACCCCAATATCTGAGGGTGGGGCCCCTGCTGGAATTGAAATCCCATGGACCTCCCCACCGATGTTGACTCCTGAGATGTTCTTGAGGACTTGTTGATGCTCCTCATCAACTGCAGCACTAGCAGTCGTATCACCATCAACCGCATCAACAATACTAGCTGCTGGCTCTGTAACAGCAACGTCTTCCCCAGCTTCTGACTCTGTAACATCAACTACTTCCATACCTCCTACAGCAGCACAAGTATGTGAAGCAACAGCACTCCCAACCCCTTCTATTGTGCCAGCATCAGCTACCACTGTAACGTTGCAATCAGCCCCGGCTCCAGGGAGTGTAACATCACCAGCAGACTCATCAGCAGCAACTACATCAGAACCACCTACACCTCCAACAACTCCACCCTCTGCATCCCCTAAACTCGCCAAGACTTCAAAACGTGAACCACTCACAAGGCTAGTAGCACAAGGAAGTTTCGAGGCCACATCCATCCACACATTAGGTCCAGGCACTTCAGCATTATTCCGAACTGGAGAAACTGCTTCACTTGGAGATACTTGGCAAGGACCTGATCCTTTACCTTTATCTATACCTTTGAGTTTGGATCCCACACTAATCCAAGGATTGGTGGCCGGCTGAACCGGAACGGACGGACCAGCATCCACAGCCGTTCGTATGATTCCAGTTGGGATCCACTTTCCCCTATCCTGCACAATAGGCTTTGTCCCTTGCCAATGGAGCTTTCTCCATCTGTTGGAAATCTTAGGGTGGACTAGACAATAGTCTTCATCGTGGGCAAAAGATTGGCATACTCGGCACCGGGACGGCTTCCAATCATATTCTACTCTTTGCATAGAGATGAAATTACCGGCATCATTATGAGCTTCAACCTCATCCCGCATTACATCTTCTATAGATATCTCCACGCATATTCGGGCAAAATTCATCCGACCGCCTTCCTTGTGCGCAACAGCAGCCGTCGTAGGGCCATCCATACCAGTCGGGGTGCCTAGAACACTCCCTAAGCGGCTAAGCGCATCAAACGACCATAACTTTTCCGGGAGATTCGGAAACCGAACCCACAACGGAATTTTCGTTAAGAACTCACTCCCATACTGTTGATCACGAACCCATTTCTTGAGAATAAGGGGCCTACCTTGGAAGTGCCACGGCCCACCTTCCAGAATTTTTGTGCAATCCTCTGCATTATCAAATCGAAAGTTGAAGAGCCCGTTCTCACGAGAAAAAAGCTCCATTTTACTTTTAGGTTGCCAAAGACGCACCACAGTAGCCTTGAACAAAGGGAAGAACGGTCTCTTCCCAAGGACAAAGCCCACAAGAGAGTGAATCCAATATTGTTCGGTTTTAGCTAACTCCTCACTAGAACAAACAGCTACTTTCTTACCCTCAATAACACTCGGTTCAATATAAGTGAGCTTGAAATCATTGGCCGACAGGTCATAAAGGGGAGAGGAATGATCCCAAGCCTTACCAGACTGCTGAGATGAGCATCTTGGAGCTGTCCTAAGCACAGGATCTCGGCCAGGCATTCCAGCAAACACCTCCTGAGCAATAGCAGAACCTGAAGCATAACTTCTAACAGCTTGACCTTCTGCGCGCCCAAACTTTGTTCCAGTTTCCTCACTAGATCTCGGGCTGTGCTGAGTATAGTTAAGGGGTGGAAATTCCCCTCCATTACCCAAATCCAATGGAAGCTTATCCTTACCCACCCTAGCTCTACCAAGCTTGATCGGGCTATGCTCATCAAGAGGAAAATAGGCATCACAACCATCCGAACCTGCTGCAGCCACAGCTGCATCAACCTCCAAAGGCAAAGTAGCTGCAGCAGCTCCGGGTTCAGAAACACCTCTGGAACCCTTCACGCCCGCACCCAATCCAAGGTCCAATCCCTCACATCCACGACCTGAAGAAGAAGAAGCAGAGGCTGCACCTCCTCCTCGCCCCTTGGCCAATGATCGACAGGAACGATCTGAAGAACACTCATTCGCAGCTGCCTGATCCTCGATTCCGGATCTGAAAACTTGAGTAGCCGATGAAGAAGGGGGAAAACCTCTTATACCACTACCCAAGCATGCAGATCTGCTGCCCGCCTCGATGAAATCAGCCATGGTGGGAGCCCGAGGAGGTAGGAAGGAATCCTCTGCCTCCAACCGAACCTCACCATCATGATTCCCATCGCTGCACCCCTCCCTCCCACTCCCACCAGAAGGATCCGGATCTTGGGGGGGGGTTCATCACCCCCAAGGGGAAGAAGAAGAAGAACGCCCAAATCTCCTTCTTTGTCATTCTAACATACTTTTGGAAGTTAGTTTCCAACTATATGTAACCAAAAAGATAGTCCTCCTCCGTTGACATTGGGTGCAACCGGCCTCTCCTACATGACAAACACATGCATTCTCTTCTTGTGTTTTGTTGGAATCCCCGAGAGCTCCAACTACACGTACCCCTATGGTGGATTGGTTGTGTGATTACAATTCAAACAGTTCCAATTAAATGACCGACTCTTTCAACCTCAATCTCAGTGCACAAAGTTGACGCATGACATCTATCAGCTCTCTCTCTCTCTCTCTCTCTCTCTCTCTCTCTCTCTCTCTCTCTCTCTCTCTCTCTCTCTCTCTCTCTCTCTCTCTCTCTCTCTCTCTCATTTTACTCCCAATGATATATTTTAGAACAAATCATAACCGTCCAATTCATCCATGACGGAATCATCATAGGTCTCATCGTTGCATAGACTAGGGGTCGTCACAGATATGGGGGCGGAACAACCCACCATTCCGCATAATATGCCCATTAGCAGCCGCAGCAGAGGAGCAGTCATCTTCGATCCTCTGCTCCTTGCTTGCCAATAACCATTGTATATATAGGCCCATTTCCCTTGTCATCATTCTCTTGGCTAGCTCCTTCTTCAGTTCTCTATCGATATTGGGTCAACCGGTCAATGCGGAATATTAGGTGCAACCGACCAATGGAATGGTTTGATTCCTTTATCCTTATCATCTTCATCATCGCATTCTCTTGCCTCCTTCTCTGTGGGCATTGGGTGCGACCGTCCTCTCCTTCTTGACAAACACATTCTCTTCTTGTGTTTTGTTGGAATCCCCGAGAGCTCCAACTACACGTACCCCTATGGTGGTGGTTGTGTGATTGGTTGTTTTCAAATACACCATACCCATAACCATCACACCTTGTCCCATCTACTTGGGGTCGGCTTTATGGATCCGGCCTTCTTTGCCATTCTAACGTACTATTGGAAGTTTCCAACTATATGTAACCAAAAAGATAGGCACCACTATACGTGGAGCCCATAATGGGTTCTGATTAGGAAATTTTTTTGCTCTAGTGGACTATTGCTCCAAAAGCTCAATGATGCATCTAAACTATTGACTTTTAAGAGTAGGGAGCCGCCTGATCTAAACTTAATTTACAACCAGCCACACCCCATGCATGTCACCCATACCCGTTTTCCTAACAACATAAAGTAGTAATTGCGGTCACTAAAATTGGCTAGAAAAAAGCATAATTACGTCAGTCGAAAATGGTGGCTGCAAAAGTGCTCAAAGATCTTTTTCGGTATAGTCGCCGCCCAAGTCCGGCCCTAAGCATGGTCGCCTACCCCGGGTCCTACAATCAAGGGGCCTAATTTTTTTATGTATATTTTTCAGTCTTGGCACAAATAGGACTAAGAAAGGGTTCAAAGCAGGCCCGCCCCACTTGTGAAGAAGGCCCCCAATCTCTGATCTTTTGCCTTGTTTTCGGACCCAAAACCCAAACAAACATCTATAGGCTCTGCACAGACGCCAACGTGCAAATAAATCTACATGTTACCTATTAAAACTGCTCATTCTTGAAACGACGAAATATCATCGCCGAAAATTTGCACGGTTACTAAAAAAATGTGTCTCACTCTCTACATAAATCGCTTTCTCTGTGTGTGATTGTGATATGTTTTTCAACCGTTCGAGGATCACCGTCATTGACTCCTCTGGGTCCTCTCGCCAACTCGCCAATGTTCGAGATCTCCCTCTCGCTCTCTCTGTCACACTGTGTAACCGCCCACGGACGCTGGATAGATGATAGTCCTACAGCCACTAACCACAGGAGACAGGCCACATACCCACAACCTCTCCCTGTGTGTGTTTATGACCGGCGACTAGAGACGGCTCGCGGCTCATTGGTTTTTATTGTAATTTTTCTTCTTTGTATCTCCTGCTTGTATTGCCTCTCTCTTGATAAAAAAGAGTCTAGGGGCCTTATCTATAAATGAATATTTTGAAGCATCAACAGTGACTATTGTGTAGTACTACAGTGGATCACAAATGTTTTATTTCTTTATGAGACTAAAGAGCTACCAATTGCCTTGCTAATTTTACGCACTGTATTGGCATGGATTGTAGTTATGGTGTGGATGCAGTAGGGGCCAATGGAGGCCGGAGCCCTTCTATGGAAGGTGTCAATTCACTTAAGCATCATTCATAGTTGCGAAAACTGTATTGTAGCCAAAATTGAGGAGGGCTCAAGTGTTGAAAAATTCCAATGGTAGAGGCCCACAACAGAAGTGATTTATTGATCGGAAGACCGTAGGTGGTGTATGTTTTACGATTAAAACTTTCATAAAAACTAATATATATGTGTGTGCATATGTGTGCACGTGAATTGAACACCCTAACGATAATCTAGCAATTTGAATGTCTAGTATATATGTACTTCGAATCTACGCTAGATCTACATGTTAGAGCTTGCATACATTTCATGTGATCTTTTAACCGCGGAGGATCATCTTAGTTGTCGTCGAAACGGAAGATTGCCCGCGAAGAAAATAAAGATATACGAAAGGATGAAGCTTTATTCGTTCACCCGATCTCACACGATGCACGACTCGATGTTGATGGATCTCTGAATGCCTCAAAGCAACGACTTTTCTCCGCCTAGAATCATCGCACGAGGAAGTCGACGGTGCGTCCGAACCCAAGAGCCATACACGAGATAGACGAGAAGAGAAGAAGAGAGAAGGGGGCGGCTAGGGCATGTACTAGTGGTTGCCCTGTCTCTCCCTCTGTCTATTTATAGGGGTTAGGCCCTATAGCTTGCGTGTGCAAGTTGTAAGCCGGCTACCCCTTCTCTCTCTCTCTCTCTCTCTCTCTCTCTCTCTCTCTCTCTCTCTCTCTCTCTCTCTCTCTCTCTCTCTCTCTCTCTCTCCCCCCTTACGTATTCCATTAGGTTGGCCACTCATTTTCCATATATGGGCCAGCCTCTTGGTCAAACCACCTTTGAAAACAACCCCCTCCCCTACACTCTAGCTTGCAACTCCTACAAACTAGGGAGGCGGCCATGCATGTCCCTACACGCTAGGGGTGGCCACTTTAGGTCATGGTGATATTTTGGTTTTTCAAAATACCCCCATAACACTAATTGGTCACCCCTCTTGTATGAGGACTTGCATGACACATCTACATGGGACATCACTAGTGATTTCACTATTACTAGGGTGCCCTTAGTAAATACATAGGGTGCCTCTAGTAAAGTCAACTAGTCGACTCACAATATATCCCAGTGAATTGCACTCATGCAGCGGAGCCCAAACAAGGTAAGCAGATGACTATGTGTCTCTGTACCACTCCTAGGTTGCCCCCTATTACACACGCAATTACGCAACTACCATGTCTTAGTGCAATGCACACACGAAGCGTATTAGGGTTTGACTTATTACTCCCTTTAACTTCATTATATGAAACGAGGAGATAGTTCAAGAACTGTACATAATATTGATAAGGTGGAATCTTCAGGATCATATCTGGGGTTCATGGCTTCCAACTTGGACTCAATTGACACATTACCCGAGTATGCCATCAATCCCCTACGTCTAATTTAACCTACGTAGCCACCCAGAGTGTGACACAGGCTATACATGTACTTCAATTCACCCAGATATTTTATATTTTCTCACATACCCCTGCTCTCCGATTAGTAGTGGTAAACTTGTTGTCTCTTCACTTAGTTCATTAACTCGACTCGAGCGGTGGAGAACACTGTCAGACTCGAGTAATTATATGACTCGATTCCTTCCAGGTTGGTTGAACACATCGTATCTTCGATTACTCTGCTAAGTAATTGTATCTACTCAACCATCCAACTGATGACCATCAGGCCTAAGTTTAATACGGCGTAAGTCAAACCAAGGAACACACTCTCGTTAGGGGTATGAATGACATAAAGGAGTAGCATATCGATACGATGCTAGCTGAGTAACCCAGTACACCGTGGTTTTAGGTCACATATTGGTGCGCCAATGCACCACACAACTTGTTAGCCCGCCCACCAGTCGTGGCTTCTCAAGGTTTAGAATCATTTTACCATAAGCAGAAACACAGCTTAGTTCACCAGTATCTGCTCACCAATCTGTTCACCATGTTGATTTCGTTCAACTACAGACATTATACCTGGTCATTATCATGGTGAAAACACTCATGCTCTGTCATCTCAACAACTTATATGATGAGGCGAACAACCTAATCATAATTGCAAATTGATTTAGGTTACATGAAACCAATCCACTTAGTCTTCAACTCATGTGGACTACCATGTATCCAAGGCTTTTTGTTCTATTATAAGAACACATAACAATATTACATACGAATATACATCTCATGTACTAACATTCAACATTTATTTATAAATCAAAACATAGTTTTATAAGCTTAGAACACACCAATTACGACATCAAGTTCCTAGATCTTGTGCAATATTTATGGCTGCCCATATTTGACGGGGGGGGGGGGCACTAGTGTGGGAGCACATCATCGACAACCTTCAGCCTCTACACTTGCCTATTCTCTGTGTACGTGACTTCAATGACTTTCTCTCCCAAGCAGACAAGTCAGGTGGTGCTCGTGCTAAAAGGGCTAACGATCTAAGGCTCACAAATTTCTCCAATACGCATGGTCTTATATATTGATCTTGGCTACAAAGGCTCGGTCTGTACTTGGGCAAACAATCAGTCGGCAAAATACCATTAGCACGCTTCGAACCCATGTCGGATACGAGCAGACAACATTAATTTTCCAAATGAGTTAGCTGTAACACACGATACAACATTTCTTTTTTTTATTGGTTCTATACAAACAATATGGAGCATAATTCAGCGAGCCGTTAGATTTCCACCTTCATTTGTGGCAGAGCTGAGCTGGCCACTGGATTTCGACCTTTATTTGCGGCAGAGCCAAGATTACATGTCGGATTCCAGCCTTCATTTGTGGCAGATCCTAGATGACCATCGATTCCGACCAATTTTGACGTTTATTTGCGGTGAGCTGGCCGTCGGATTTTGGCTTTCATTTGTGGCAGCTGGTCGTCGATTCCGACCTTCATTTTTTATGGAGACGCGATGACCGCCGATTAAGTGGATTACGCTGCCATATAAGCTTATTTTTGTTGTAGTGTTTACACACTATCAGATTGCACAATAGGGAACGGTCCAAATGCATCTTTGAGCAACAGGAGCATCCCTCGCTCGAGTAAAAAATATAAGCTTCCAACTAACATTAGTTGTCCAATGCACATGATTTGGGCTCATTGTTGACGCCCATAAACAAATGCTTCACGAGGGATAAGGAGGATTCATGTTTACACGGGACAAGGACAAAACCGACTCCTTCATCCTCAACCTTAGTGGACGAAGTTGACACATGACGTTTATCTCTCCATTAAGGAAGTCTTTGGCACTAGACCTGGCCCTTCCTCTACGAAGTAGGATATCGATCTAACGCATAGAGAATCATCATTTAATGAAGGTTATAAGGGTGTGGAATAAGGATTCTATGATATTTTATGTGTAGATCATCAAGGTTATGGGGGATGATCCTCGTGCCGACCCGGGGACTCCGCCCAACAGTCAATCGATTCGATGTCGAAGGTTCGAGCACTAGACTTTTAGACTTGAGCTTCGAAATGATTGAAGGCTTGTGGACTTAGGGTTTAGAAAGAATTGAGATGAGAGTTGACGCGAGATGTGATCTCGGATTTCAGCCGAAGCCTACGTCTCCGTGCTATAAGGTGCAACATGAATTCACTAACACTTTGAAAAGTAGTGATATCGGCAGGCCGAATACCACTTGTCTTAGAAGAAGAAGAGATGTTAGAGCTTTGATGTTTGAAAGTCTGATCTGGAAATCAGATAATCGATCTGGAATACACATCTGGTATGCTATTTATAGAGGTTTGGAAAATATCCATGGTCCGGGACGGTTTCTATAGTCGCTTTGACAGGCTCCCTATGCAGGGCTGTGGGTTCCGTCGTTGTCATTCTTTGGCAAACAATCAGTTGGAATAATGCTGGTAGCACGCATCGAACCCATGTCGGATACCAGTAGATCGTATTAATTTTCTGAGCTGGCTGTCGATTCCGACCTTCATTTGTGACGGAGACGCGATGGCGCCGACTACGTGGACTACGCCGTAGTATAAGCATGTTTTTGTTGTAGTTTTTACACACTATCAAATTGCTCCCTTTCTCCTTGCACATTAGGAAACGGTCCAAATACGCATCTAGAGCGTCCCTTTGCTCGAGCGAAAAAATTTCCTTCCGACTAACATTAGTTGTCCTCATTGTTGAAGTACAATGCGTATGATTTGGACTCGTTGTTGATGCCCATAAACAACTCCAGCACAGGGGATAAGGATGTACCGGGCCTGCATAGAAGGCTACGAGGAAGGCTCGGAATCCTCAAAACCGACTCTTTCAACCTCAATCTCAATCAGTGCATGACGTTGACCCATGACATTTATCTCTAAAGGAATGATCAACAAAGCTTGAAGAGCTCTCACTCTCTCTCTCTCTCTCATATTTACTCCCAATAATATATTTTAGAATAAATCATAACCGTCCAATTCATCCATGACGGAGATCATTCCAAGTATTAAAAAAAAAATAATAGTATCAAAGAGAAAAACACAAATAATTGAGGTTTTAAATTACCCACAAAGACCATAGCAATCCTACAGGATCTTTATTTGATATATGCATGCTTCTCAAGTAGGCAAAAAAATATAATTTGATGCATTAAGAAAATGTGCAGAACATCACACAGCTGCGGCGGCGGTGGCGGTGGTCCTGGGTCCCTCTAGCTAGAAGAAATAAAACTCATATCGAACAAAGCAACCCTCAAGAGTGATCTGTGCCCCAGCCCTTTTGGGGCAATCCTTTGCCATATTCAACATAGCTCGGCTGATGCAACCGGCGCAGTAGTCCGTCCAGTAGTTGTGATCGCAGGTCGCATGCCCTTCGACAGGATTATCAATGTAGTAGGTGTCATAGAACGTAGTCACCTGGTACGCCAGCTTATCCAGAACATTCTGGACTTTCGGGTCGTCGGAATCATCGTAGGTATTATCGTTGCATAGACTAGGGGCCGGCACAAATATAATGGGGGTGGAGTCATCTTCGGTCTGCTGCTCCTTGCTTA
Organism: Chamaelirium japonicum; assembly: GCA_947650365.1. NCBI lineage: Eukaryota > Viridiplantae > Streptophyta > Magnoliopsida > Liliales > Melanthiaceae > Chamaelirium > Chamaelirium japonicum. The sequence goes on from OX393554.1 coordinate 83,474,066, forward strand.
ATACGCCCATCAGCAGCCCCAGCAGCAGCAGCAGCAGCTTCGTCCGAGGAGCAGTCATCTTTGATCCGCTGCTCCTTGCTAGCCAATAACCATTGTATTTATAAGCCCATTTCCCTTGTCATCTTCCTCTCATTCTCTTGGCTAGCTCCTTCTTCAATTCTCCGTCTATAGTGGGTCAACCGGTCGACGCAGAATGGCTGAATTTTATTGCCCTTTAATTCTTGTTGGATCCTCTCATTCTCTTGACTCCTTCTAGCTTCTTCGTCGTTATTAGGTGCAACAGACCAATGGAATGGTTCAATTCCTTTCATCTTCCTCGCATTCTCTTGCCTCCTGTTGGAATCCCCGAGAGCTCCAACTACAAGTACCCTAATGGTGGATTGGTTGTTTTCAACTACACCATACCCATAACCATCACACCTTGTCCCATCTACTTGGGGTTAGCTTTATGGATCCGGCCTTCTTTGTCATTCTAACATACTTTTGGAAGTTAATTTCCAACTATATGTAACCAAAAAGATAGTCTCTCTCTCTCTCTCTTTCTCTCTCTCTCTCTACACGTATTCCATTAGGCTGGCCACTCATTTTTCATATGTGGCCGGCCTCTTGGTCAAACCACCTTTGAAAACCGCCCCCTTCCCTACACTCTAGGTTGCAACTCCTACAAGCTAGGGAGGCGGCCATGCATGTCCCTACACGCTAGAGGTGGCCACTTTAGGTATGGTGATGTTTTGGTTTTCCAAAAAAACCCCATAACACTAATTGGTCACCCATCTTGTATGAGGACTTAAATGACACATCTATATGGGACATCACTAGTGATTTTCACTATTATCAGGGTGCTTTTAGTAAATACATAGGATGCCCCTAGTAAAGTCAACTTGTCAACTCGTAATATATCCCAGTGCATTAGACTCATACAGCAGAGCCCAAACAAGTTAAGCGGATGACTGTGTGTCTTTGTATCACTCCGGGGTTGCCCCCTATTACACACACTTACTTACGCAACTACTGTGTCCTAGTGCAATGCACCACAGAGCGTATTAGGGTTTGACTTATTACTTCCTTTAACTGCATTATATGAAACGAGGAAATGGTTCAAGAACTGTACGTAATATGGATAAGGTTGAACCTTCAAGGTCTTGGGTTCATGGCTTCCAACTTGGACTCGATCAACATACTACCCAAGTATGCCATCGATCTCCTAAGTCTAGGTTAACCTATGTAGCCACCCAAAATGCGACACAGGCTGTACTTCAATTCACCCTGATGTTTTATATTCTCTCACATACCTCTGCTCTCCTCTTAGTAGTGGTAAACTTGTTGTCTCTTCACTTAGTTCATTAACTCCACTCGAGCGATGGAGAACACTGTCAGACTCGAGTAATCATATGACTCGATTCCTTCTAGGTTGACTGAACATATCGTATCTTCAATTATCCTGCCAAGTAATCGGAACCAATCAACCGTCCAACTTATGACCACCAGGCCTGAGTTTAATATGACGTAAGTCAGACCAAGGAACACATTTTCCATTAGGGGTATAAATGGCCTGCAGGAGTGACACACTGATATAATGCTAGCTGAGTAACCCAACACACCATGATTTTAGGTCATATATTGGTGCGCCAAATTAAGCACCACACAACTTGTTAACCCGCCCACCAATCGTGGTTCCTCAGGGTTTAGAATCATTTTACTCTAAGCAAAAATATGACTTAGTGCACCAATATCTGCTCACCGATCTGTGCACCGTGTTGGTTTCGTTCGACCACAGACATAGTACCTTGTGATGACCATGGTAAAAACACACATGCTGTATCATCCCAATAACTTATATGATGAGGCAACTAACCTTATTATAGCTGCAAAATGACTTAGGTTACATGGAACCAATCCACTTAGTCTTCAACTCATGTTGACTACCATGTATCCAAGACTTTTTGTTCTATTATAAGAACACATAACAATATTATGTACTAATATGTATCTCATATACTAATATTCACCATTTATTCATAAATCAAAATATAGTTTTACAAGTTTAGAACACACCAATTACGACATCAAGTTCCTAGATCCTATGCAATATTTATGGCTGCCCATATTTGACAAGGGGGGCACTAGTGTGGGAGCACATCATTGACAAGCTTCAGCCTCTACACTTGCTTATTCTCTGTGTAGGTGACTTCAATGACTCTCTCCCAAGCGGACAAGTCGGGTTGTGCTCGTGCTAAAAGGGCTAACAATCTAAGGCTCATGAATTTCTCTAATATGCTTGGTCTTATTGATCTTAGCTACAAAGACCCGGCCTATACTTGGGCAAATAATCAGTCGGCAAAATACCGGTAGCACGCTTCGAACCCATGTCGGATACCAGCATACAACATTAATTTTCCAAATGAGTTAGCTGTAACACACGATACAACTTTTCCTTTTTTTATTTGTTCTATACAAACAATATGGAGCATAATTCAGTGGACCGTTAGATTTTGACCTTCATTTGCGGCAGAGCTGGGCTGGCAGATGGATTTCGACATTTATTTGCGACGGGCCCAAGATGGCATGTCGGATTTCAGCCTTCATTTGTGGCAGATCCTGGATGGCCATCGATTCCGACCAATTTCGACGTTCATTTGCAGCGAAGTCAAGTTGGCCGTCGAATTTTGGCTTTCATTTGCGGCAGAACTGAGCTGGTGGTCGATTCCGACGTTCATTTTTTATGGAGACGCGATGACAGCCAATTACGTGGATTACACCGCCATATAAGCATATTTTTGTTGTAGTGTTTACACACTATCAGATTGCACAATAGGGAATGGTCCAAATATTAAGCAACTAGAGTATCCCCTCGCTCGAGCAAAAAATATTACCTTCCAACTAACATTAGTTGTCCAATGCAAATGATTTGGGCTCTTTGTTGATGCCCATAAACAACTGCTTCATGGGGGATAAGGAGGATTCATCTATATAACAAGGGACGGCGGTCTACATGCTGACTAGACAAAACGGAACAACAAGCTGACTACGACAAAATGAACGCTGACTAGACAAAACCCTCTCTCTCTCTTTTCCTTATGATCTCTTTCCATATATCTCCCTCTTTCCGTCTCTCTCTGTTCCTGACGATCTCTCTCTTCCCCACGATCCCTCTGTCTCCATCTCTCTCTCTTACCCATGATCTATTATCTCTCTCCGTCTCTCTCTCTCTCTTCCCCATAATCTCTCTCTCTGTATCTCTTTCCTCCGTCTCTCTCTCACTCTCTCTGTCATGCCCCAGAAATCTGAAGACCGATCCCTAGGGTGTGAGGTGGGAAAAAAGAGGGTTTTGGGTTTTGTCAATTATCTACACCAATTGGGATTCTCACAGGGCTTATTCTATGCTCTCCAACATGGAAAAGAGAGAAGAGGGAGAAACAAGAGAGGGTATTTTAAACTTGATTTTTATAAAAAAGTTTTTATTAAAAAATAGAGAAAGTGAGATTTGTCAATAGAGAGAAGACCAAACTCGATTTTCAAAAGGACTATCCTCTCAATATGTGTGAACTATCGGTAACACCACATACTGACAGAAGTCCCTCTAAGAGAGCACGAGGCTCAAGACTCCGACGACGAACCAAGTAGCCTCACCCACTCCCTAGCCCTCAGTGCACTGGTTTAGAAGTCCTATCTACTGGGCTAATATTTACACGGGACAAGGACAAAATCGACTCCTTCAGCCTCAACCTCAGTGGACGAAGTTGACACATGACGTTTATCTCTCCATTTAGGAAGTCTTCGGCACTAGGCCTTGGCCCTTCCTCTACGAAGTAGGATATCGATCTAACGCACAGAGAATCATCATTTAATGAAGGTTGTAAGGGTATGGAATAAGGCTTCTATGACATTTTATGTGTAGATCATCAAGGTTGTGGGGGATGATCCACGTGCGGACCCGAGGACTCCACCCAACAGTCAATCGATTCGATGTCAGAGGTTCGAGCATTAGACTTTTAGACTTGAGCTTTGAAGTGGTTGAAGGTTTGTGGACTTTGGTTTAGAATGATTTGAGATGAGAGTTGACACGAGATATGATCTCGGAGTTCAGCCAAAGCCTACGTCTCCACGCTATAAGGTGCAACCTGAATTCACTAACACTTGGAGAAGTAGTGACCTCGACCAGCCGAGTATCACTTGTCTTAGAAGAAGAAGAAGAGATGTCAGAGCTAAGATTTTTGAAAGTCTGATCTGGAAATCAGATAATCGATCTGGAATACACATCTGTTCTGCTATTTATAGAGGTTTGAAAAATATCCAGGGTCCGGGGCGGTTTCTGTAGTCGCTTTGACAGGCTCCAGGTAGGGCTGGTGGGTCCCGTCGTTGTCATTGTGGACCCCCAGGTAGGGCTAGTGGGTCCCGTTGTCGTCATTGTGGACCCCCAGGCAGGGCTAGTGGGTCCCGTCTTCGGGCGTTGGCCAAATTTTACATCCACAAAGGGTATGAAGAGCTTCTCTCTCTCTCTCTGGGGTGGATCTATTAGTGAGCTCGGTAGCTTAGTCGAGATTTGAGCATAGCCTCTCAGGAGTCGCAACTTGCCCAAACAGTTAAAACCAATAGCCCTTCACCCTAGTCCAGCCCAGCTAGCGAAATCGCGACTCACGGGTGAATAAAAAAAAAGTCGATGCTACAAGCTCGATCATATCTTGTGCGACGAGCACGGACCCCTTTCTCTATCGAGTGTAATTCTCTGTGATTGCCTCTTCTCTGTGCGGCGTCGTCGTGATTTTGGTCTAATTAGAAGAAACCGAATGGGGCTAAGCTTTGCCTAATCACATTTGACCTCTCTGATGCACACTCGATGTAGAGATCCGCATCCGCCAACTAAAACCTAGAAAAGTAGGTCGTAAGCTCTATGCAAAAATCTGTGGTTGACTGGCTATGGTTTCAAAATCAAAGGTAACCCCTCTTTTTTTTCCTTGAAAGAATATGTTCTAAAGTTTTAAAAAATATGGGATTAATTAGTTGGGTTTAAGGTCGTGGACCTCGAGGTATTATTTATTTTTTTTTAAAAAAAAATTGCTTCTTTCAAAAGCTCTTAAGAGAAGCCGAGAATGGAAGGTCTCAAACTGTCAAACACCATTTTGATCGGAGGACGCAATTCCAATCATATGGTGCGTTTTATGATATAGATTGGATTATTTTAGGAATTTTTTCTTGATCACAAAGAAATAGAACATAAGTTAGAATTTTGTGTGTAAAAGCAAGAATTTTTTGTTGAGTTGTTTGATATGTGAATTGAATATACCACAGTATTACCTTTATTCTATTGTTTTTTGATCCTGCTGTTGCTACGAATATGTGAATGAATCTACTACTTCAGGAATAGATTCTTTATGATAATGGTGGGATCGGAGCCAAGCTTCCACCGAGCTCAGTTAGCGCTAGCCAGAGGCGGAGTCAGCTTAGGCCCAGTGGGGGCATCTGCCCCCACTCAGATTTTGAAAAACAAAAAAAAACGGTTCTCCTCTCAGAAACACGTGTCACCCAACCAAAAAATATCTCCACTAAATACCTAAAAGCAAGATCGATGGCTGAGATCGATTGCCAAAAAAACAATCTTCTCTTGAGGTGCGACTCGCAGGTTCGCAGCGCCGACGGCCCGGCGGCGGGAAACCTCTTACCTCACCGTCGTCACCGACGCCTCGCAGGGCCGCACCGGCGGTGGCCTGCATGGGCTCAGGCGGATCGCGGGATCGGGACCACGCCACACGCTCGCGGGCCTCGCGGCTCGCCGGCTCGCCGATCATCACCTGCGGCTGCGGAGTGCGGGCTACCATCGTCGCCGACGTCGAATAAACTGAACAACCGAACAGGCAATGCCTCTCTCTCTCTCTCTCTCTCTCTCTCTCTCTCTCTCTCTCTCTCTCTCTCTCTCTCTCTCTCTCTCTCTCTCTTGTTGAGGTTGATGGAGTTATCCCTCTTCATGTACCCGCCCCATCCTCTAATCGGATTTCCTTATGGAGATGATCCTTGATATCTTTGTGATTTTGGTAGGGAGTTATGAGGAGATCCCGTTGGTTGTGGAGGATGAAGAGCTGGTCTTAATTGTTGGTCAGTTAAGGAAAAAAATCAGCAATATTAATTGGGGGGACAACCATGCATGCGAAGATGGAAGGTAGATCTTGGTTGACACCCATGATTTCAGCAGCTCATAATAGGCGCTTGCAAAGATGGAAGGTAGACCTTTGATGGCACCCATAATTCCAGCAGCTCATTATGTGTGCACTTGAGTTTCCTTTTTTGTGAGAGAGGCTTGGTGCCTAAATAGGGGATGGGTGATGAGGGTTCGGGTGTGTGACCTTGTATCATTGTAACTTCATCTTGGTTATAGTGGATTTGTGCGGCGGTCGTGGACGTAGCCCTTATTCCCGGGGTGAACCACGTTAAATCCTTGTTGTTTCTTGTCGTGTATGTTGTGCTTGTGAATTTTTGTTTCTTGTTCTCAGGTTGCCATCCCAAGATCGTGGGTAGAAGGATTACGGAGGCTATTCCCGTGATCTTCGACTCCTATCGACGAGCGTCCGTGTGTCGCTCGCTCGTCGTTTCAGTGGTATCAGAGCGGGGTTCCTCGCCAAAGATTCGTTCCTTTGTCGAGTGGGAGCAATGGGAGACAAGATAAAGCTCAGCATGGACAAGTTTGATGGCAAAAACTTCAACCTTTGGAAGATGCAGATGGAAGACTACCTCTACCAAAAGGATCTGTTCCACCCGCTAGAGGAGAAGAAGCCTGCAAATATGGAGGAGCCCGACTGGAAGGTGCTCGATCGAAAGGCGTTAGACGCTATCCGATTGTCCCTTGCACAGTCGGTCCTCTTCAACGTTTCCAAAGCGAAGACCACGTACGAGATGATGAAGACCCTCAGTGATATGTACGAGAAGCCATCCGCATCGAACAAGGTGCTTCTAATGAAGCAATTGTTTAGCCTGAAGATGAAGGAAGGGGGAAATGCAATCGAGCACGTCAACTCCTTCAACAACATCAAGACGCAGCTGGAGTCCCTGACCATCACGTTCGTCAATGAAGTCCAAGCCCTTCTCCTACTATCTAGTCTGCCTGATAGTTGGGAAGGCTTCGTGATGACGGTTAGCAATTCCTCCTCCAATGGCGTGCTGAAGTTCGATGATGTTGTTAGCGTCATCATCAATGAAGAATCACGGAGAAAGTACTCCGGATCTATTGAGGCATCTGGCAGTGTTCTCAATGTAGAGAACCGTGGGAGATCCCAAGGCCGGAACAACCGAAATCTGCATAGATCCAAATCAAAAAGGGGCAAGTCCCAGCAACCCAGCGATGCTAGCAAGGCCACCTACAAGTGCTACAACTGTGGCAAGCGAGGACACTTTGCAAAGGACTGTCGGGGGCCAAAACGACCTCAATCCGATGGCTACCAGCAAGACCAGGCGTGTGTCGCCACATCTAATAGTGATGATCTGTTGCTCCTGTCAGTCGACAACAAGATTGACACTTGGATCGTTGACTCCAGGGCATCGTTCCATGCCACCGGAGAGAAGGCCAAGATCCCCAGATATGAAAAGAAAAATCTAGGGAATGTCTACCTTGGTAATGACGAGAAGTGTAGCATCACCGGAAAGGGGAGCGGCAGTCTCAAGCTTAGTGCAGGGGCTTCTCTTCCACTGAAGGACATTCGTCACGTCCCTAGCTTGAAAAAGAATCTCATATCTGTTAGTCAGCTAACGGATCTAAACTACGACGTGCTCTTCACCAAGGACAACTGGAGAGTTAGCAAAGGTGCCATGACGGTGGCTCGTGGCAAACGTGAAGGCTCCCTCTACATTGCAAATGGTGAGATCTTGGACCTAGTAAATTCGGTTTCAGCTAACAATATGTTTGTTGCTGCCTCACAGACAACTAGTGATGTCTGGCATCGTCGTCTGGGCCATATCAGTGAAAGAGGCCTACAGGCGGTGGCCAAGATGGGCAAACTGTCTGGCTTAACTGAGGTTAAGCTAGACTTCTGCGAAAGCTGTGTGCTCGGAAAGCAGAAGAGAGCCATGTTCAAGAAGCAAGGGAACACACCGATGGCAGAGCGGTTGGAGCTGGTCCATACAGATGTATGGGGACCAGCCTCTACTCCATCCCTTGGCAACTCCATCTACTTCCTCACGTTCATCGATGATGCTACCAGAAAGGTGTGGGTCTATTTCTTGAAAAAGAAATCAGACGTATTTGATGTGTTCAAGACCTGGAGAGCCTGTGCTGAGAAAGAGTCAGGGTGCCAGTTGAAGACTCTTCGCTCAGACAACGGAGGGGAGTTTTGCAGTGCAGAGTTCGAGGTCTACTGCAAGGAGCAAGGGATAAAGCGGCAGAAGACCATCCCCGGAATGCCTCAGCAGAATGGCGTTGCCGAGAGGATGAACCGGTCGCTGCTAGAGAGAGCTCGAAGTATGCGACTACACTCGGGTTTGCCCAAGTCTTTCTGGGCGGATGCAGTTAGCACTGCCGCCTACACCATCAATCGGTCGCCATCTGTGCCGATCGATAATGAGATGCCAGAGGAGCTTTGGTCTGATAGAGAGGTGGATCTCACCCACCTTCGGGTTTTTGGGTGTACCGCCTACACTTTGATCGATGGAGCCGACAGATCAAAGCTGGATTCCAAGTCAAAGAGGTGCACATTCATCGGCTATGGTGGCGACGAGTTTGGGTACCGTTTGTACGATCACCAAACTCGGAAGGTCATTCGGAGCCGAAATGTGATCTTCAGAGAAGAAGTCCTTTACAAGGACTGGGACAAGGACACCTCAGAGCAGGCGTCACCATCAGAAGTTGATCATCTTCTGATAGATCCAGTGCAAACATCTGCAAAAGGTTTCACGCCTTCTCAAGCAAATGAGGTGGCAGAACAAAATGAAGAAGCAGATCCTGATCAACTCGAGGTCCCAATTGCACTGAGGAAAGGAGACAGAGATAGGAGATTGCCATCTCGATATCTTGAAACTCTGAACTACTTATTGCTTACAGATAATGGTGAGCCGGAGAGTTATGATGAAGCTCAGGAATCCGATGCCAGAGTCAAGTGGGAGTCGGCGATGCAAGAGGAGATGAATTCTCTTCAAAAGAACCAGACATGGGATTTGGTTGCTCCTCCTACAGGCAAGAAGGTGCTCCATAACCGGTGGTTATTCAGAGAGAAGAAAGAGCCTAATGGGTCTATTAGGCATAAAGCAAGGTTGGTAGTCAAGGGCTATGAACAACGAGCGGGGATCGACTTCCAAGAGATTTTTAGCCCGGTGGTAAAGCTAAATACCATCAGGGCTGTTCTGAGTTTGGTCGCTATCGACGACTTACACTTGGAACAAATGGATGTCAAAACAGCTTTCCTCCACGGTGATTTGGAGGAAGAGCTGTACATGTACCAGCCGGAAGGATTCTTGAAAAAGGGCAAGGAGCAGTATGTCTGCAGGCTACGCAAGAGCCTTTATGGGCTAAAGCAAGCCCCCAGGCAATGGTACAGAAGGTTTGACGACTTCATGGTGGCTCAAAAGTTTGCTAAGTGCAAGACTGATCAGTGCTGCTATGTGAAGAGGATAGGAAACTCGTTCGTGATACTATTGTTGTACGTTGACGATATGCTAATCGCTAGCCCTGACATGAAGATGATCAAGGATTTAAAGGCCAGTCTTTCTGGAGTCTTCGAGATAAAAGATCTAGGCCCAGCAAATCAAATCCTTGGTATGAGGATTTACAGGGATAGATCATCAAGGATACTTCGTCTCTCGCAGTCCGAGTATGTCAACAAGATTCTAAAGCGTTTTCACATGGAGAATGCCAAGCCTGTAAGCACGCCACTAGGGGCACACTTCAGATTATCAGCAGAGCAATCACCAACTACTGAAGAGGAGTTGAGCTACATGGATCAAGTCCCGTATGCATCAACCGTAGGTAGCCTGATGTACGCTATGGTCTCTACCCGCCCCGACATAGCACATGCCGTAGGTGTCGTCAGTCGATACATGAGCAAGCCTGGCAAGCAACACTGGGAAGCAGTAAAGTGGATATTCAGATATCTCAGAGGGACTTCTACTCGTGCTATTGAGTTTGGCAGTAATAGCACGCAAATTGATGGTTTTGTTGACTCCGACATGGCTGGAGATCTTGATGGTAGAAGGAGTACCACGGGGTACGTCTTCACACTTGGTAGCGGAGCCGTCAGCTGAGTATCGCGCCTTCAGGACATCGTGGCATTGTCAACCACGGAGTCGGAATATATTGCAGTCACCGAGGCCTGCAAAGAAATGATCTGGATGAAAGGACTCTTGGGAGAACTTGGTCGTCAAGTAGAGTGTGTTCTCTATAGCGATAGTCAAAGCGCCATTCATCTGGCTAAGAATGGTGGTTTTCACTCCAGAACAAAGCATATCGACATCAGATATAGGTTCGTCCAGCAGAAGCTCGAAGACGGGGAGTTTGATCTTCGAAAAATTGACACCAAAGTCAACCCAGCTGACATGTTTACAAAGCACGTTCCACCCGATAAAGGGAAGCTGTGCGCAGCTTCCATTGGCCTAGTTGATTAAGCTAAAGGCCGCCGCCGCACAGAGATGATACTATACTCGGGATATCTCCAAGTGGGAGATTGTTGAGGTTGATGGAGTTATCCCTCTTCATGTACCCGCCCCATCCTCTAATCGGATTTCCTTATGGAGATGATCCTTGATATCTTTGTGATTTTGGTAGGGAGTTATGAGGAGATCCCGTTGGTTGTGGAGGATGAAGAGCTGGTCTTAATTGTTGGTCAGTTAAGGAAAAAAATCAGCAATATTAATTGGGGGGACAACCATGCATGCGAAGATGGAAGGTAGATCTTGGTTGACACCCATGATTTCAGCAGCTCATAATAGGCGCTTGCAAAGATGGAAGGTAGACCTTTGATGGCACCCATAATTCCAGCAGCTCATTATGTGTGCACTTGAGTTTCCTTTTTTGTGAGAGAGGCTTGGTGCCTAAATAGGGGATGGGTGATGAGGGTTCGGGTGTGTGACCTTGTATCATTGTAACTTCATCTTGGTTATAGTGGATTTGTGCGGCGGTCGTGGATGTAGCCCTTATTCCCGGGGTGAACCACGTTAAATCCTTGTTGTTTCTTATCGTGTATGTTGTGCTTGTGAATTTTTGTTTCTTGTTCTCAGGTTGCCATCCCAAGATCGTGGGTAGAAGGATTGCGGAGGCTATTCCCGTGATCTTCGACTCCTATCGACGAGCGTCCGTTTGTCGCTCGCTCGTCGTTTCAGCTCTCTCTCTCTCTCTCTCTCTCTCTCTCTCTCTCTCTCTCTCTCTCTCTCTCTCTCTATGATATGAGATTCAGATCTGGTTTTCTTTTTTTATACGTGGTTCACGGGTCTCAATTCAGAACTGTTTTTTTTTAGGGTTATTTTGGCTTTGCCCCCCAAATTTTACCTTGAATTAGACTTTACCCCCATCTTTCCATTAATTAGACTTTACCCCCCAAAACTAACTGTTCTGTCAGTTCAACTCCGAAAACTTTATTTCTTTTCCGTCAGCTCACCCTTTCTCATAGATGGTGAGTTAACAGAATAGTTAGTTTTGGGGGGTAAAGTCTAATTAATGAAAAGATGGGGGGTAAAGTCTAATTCAAGGCAAAATTTGGGGAGCAAAGTCAAAATGACCCTTTTTTTATATATGTTTCACGGGTCTCAATTCTCTGAGTTGACTCAGTCTCAACTCTCATGTTTATCCTTTTTTTTTTTTTTTTGACATTTTGTATCATTGTGTGGTCTGTGGCCACTAGTTACTTTGGTCCATTTGAGCCTTGCCGCCTTAGGGAGTGGCCCGAGGGGAGGCCGTGGGGACGGGAGGTAGCCGAGTATGTCGGGATGGATTGGGGGTTTGGGGGCCATGGAGTATCTCGAAGGTTTTTTCGATTTCGCCGACCCGATTAACATGACAGTGTGCAAGTGTCCAAGCAAAGGTCGCCCCCACTAGAGCAAATTTCTGACTCCACCACTGGCGCTAGCGCCGTCCGATCAAAAATTTGAGATTTGCCCCAAAATTTGGACCGAGTGCAAAAAAATTTGCGCCTTCGGCCCAGCTCAACCCAAAAATAAATTTTTGGCTACCCCCCCCCTCTCTCTCTCTCTCTCTCTCTCTCTCTCTCTCTCTCTCTCTCTCTCTCTCTCTCTCTCTCTCTCTCTCACACACACACACACACACACCCTTGAGGAGAGGGGGTACTGACATCTGCTTGCAAGAGTGGCAGTTAGGTTGCAAATGAGCCGAGCTGGGCCGAGCTTTGATCTATTTGGACTTGTTGGTTTATTAAACGAGCCTAACCTTCAGACTTGGGCTTAGGCAATAATCGAGCCGAGCTTTGGTTTGCTTGAGCTTGGCTCGTTTATTAAACGAGCCTAAACTTATGGCTAGGCTTCGCTCAATTAGCAATCAAACGGCCTGTTATAGAGCTTGTTCCCGAACTCCAAAAGAGCTTGCTCCCGAACTCCAAAAGCATAGACTATATACGTTAGGTCTATTTAAGCCATTTATGAGCTTATTCACTACTCATGAGCCCTAAGCAAGTATGTTCGCGAGCCCCATTGAGCCAAGCTTTGGTCTGCTTGAGCTGGTTCGTCCATTGAACGAACTCGAATGAGCTTTTTATTGTGCTTGTTTGCTCGGGCCAGTGGACTGCAAGGCAACGAGCAACAAGCACTGCTCTGTATCGTGGGGCCAGTGGGACACAAGAGTGCCACCAATATATGACGAACCGGAGACGACATGCAACCAAGTCAACCGACCTCTATAATCAAGCACCAAGCCTACGAGCCATGGACTCAACCTATTTGAAGTAGGGGTGTGACTTGGGCGGGTTAGCCGGGTTGAAGGGTCTGCCCATGCTCAACCTGATTACAAAAACCTTAACCCGTTTTGCTTGGGAAACCCGTGGAAGTCCAACCCGTGCTTCCTCATTCAAGTTGCTTGGGTTGCCTAATTTACAAAAAAATGAACAAGTTGGACGGGTTGCCCAATTAAAAATACTTGTGAAACAAAAACATGTGGAAAAAAATTAACCAACAGTTGCATAAAAAAATCAACAGATATTGAATTTGCATAAAGAAAACATAAACTCACATCTATATCCTCCCATATTTTAAATGAATTTTAAACATTCAACATCAAACATACAGTCTTTTATTTGCATAAAGAA